>APFE031245402.1:158379-170411 GCA_000404065.3 Pinus taeda
GAGTTGGAAAACAAGTGTTCAAGTTGGGCATTCTCTCTATGAAATGGTGAATTAGAGTTAGTCTCTTTTGTTTACCTGCAAATAGTTTGTTTCCATTTAGATTTATATCTTGAGATGAATGAGTTATTATGGAAAACTTTAAGTGTCTCTTAAGTTAAGAGCCTTTTTCATGTATGATTTATGCATCTTGAGTTTTTGGTTATAATCTCTAATTCATTAAGTAATAAGTGAGGTGAAAGTAGACTTCTTGAGTCAAGAATTCTTTCAATGTCTCCTCTTTTAAGCTGATTGAATCAAGAGTTTTAGGATATATTTTCTCTTAGTTTTTAATCATTTATCTTTCAAAGTTTGGTTATACTTGATCTTCACAAATAGTGGATTTTCGTCCAAGTTTTAGAAACCTGGATTGATAATAAATACTTGTGTTAATTTAGTCACATAAATTAGCTCAACATTTTGGCGCCGTTGCCGGGGAGGCAAATATCGGCATAGTCAATAGAGAGATAAAATCCAAAATAAACAAAAACATTAGTTACATTTCATTTCTTTAATTATGTTTCTTTATGTCTAGAGTTAGAGATCCTCAAGGTAGATTTATCAAAAACCCCCCACAAATAGAAATAAGATCAGCACATACACCTGTTACTGGTAATCCAATCATTGAAGAACTGATTGAAAAACAAAGAAGTGGCCAAAGATTAACTTTGATTGAAAGGAAAACTCTGTCAGCTTGGGAAGTAAAGCAAAAATTCTCCACTTCCGGAAAACCAAAAGAGAAAGGCAAACAACTTGTTTTTCCATCCATCGATCCTCCTATCTTCCCACAACTTGAACCTCCACCTGAAATTGAAACAATTCAATCAATGGCAGAAGGACATGGATCCGTTCATCTTAATGATGAAGAACAAAGAGCTGAAAATGAGAGACAAGAAAGAGAATGGAGGAGGAAGAGAGAGGAAGACAGGAAACACGAAAATGATAGGAAGCTAGAAAATGATAGGAAAAGACAAGAAGATGGACTTGACCAAGAATCAAGTTTTGGTTTCCCAATAATAGATACAAGTGCAATACTAGGAGAAGAAGTAAAAATGAAAAACATTCCACCTTCTGTGTTGCCAAACTTCTATGGAATGTCTACAGAAGATCCGGATTCATTCATGTTTGAACTCGATATCTTATGTAGAACATATGGCTATACTGATGATGTCCATAAGCTTCGTCTTTTTCCTGCAACATTAAAAGCAGCAGCCTTAAAATGGTTTATGGGGTTAGGAGAACAAACAATAGCTTCCTGGGATGATATGCAAACAGTCTTCCTTAAGAAATATCAGCCTTATTGTAGATCTAGAGATTCAAAGGAAGATGTGTTTAGAATGACACAGCAAGAAGATGAAAATCTAGAAGAATATTTAGAACGGTTTGCATATAATCTTCAGAAGTCTAAAGAACATTCCCTAAATCAAGAAACTGTTCGCACAATCTTCCTCAAAGGTATAAGAGATGAATACCTTGACATTTTAAATGTAATGGGTAAAGGAGATATTTCAAATCTCCCATTTGATGAAATTGTCGAGTTATGTCAGAAATATTCTAGAGGAAGATCAAAAACCGGAAGAAGGGAAGTAAGTTCTAAAGCGGCAAAGTCAGCTGCAGGAGGGATAACAAGGGCTGAAATAGGAAGTCTATTGGAAAATTTCAAAACGGATCTTTTGAGTACATTAGGGACACAAGTAGATGTGCTAAAGGCAAATAAGAAAAAGGAAGAACAAGAGAAAGCCTTAGCAATATTTTGTTCAAAATGTAAAAAGAAACATCCTTTGAGAGACTATCCTTTAGATAGCATTCAAGTGTGTGGTCTTTGTATAGGCAATCACTCCACAGAAAATTGTGTAACATTGAACGACTTGCAAACTAATTCAATAGAAGAAATGCAAGGAGTAGAAGGTTTATATTACGTTGCACCAAGAAGACCATGGCCACCTAGAATGCCTCAGCCAAATTAGAAACAAATCCCTCAGCAAAATTATGCTTATCCATCTTATAATCCTTGGACCCCTCCTATGCCATGACAAGCTTGGCCTCCACAACAATATCCACAACAACCTGCACAAGGTTGGAGAGGATATGGTTATGGAAACCAACAACCACAACAGTCTCAACAATATCAACAACATTACCAGCAACCGTACCAACAGCCATTTTCATATCCGCCATATCCTCCATCCATGCCATTTCCGCAACAAAATTCTGCATACCCGCCATCCATTCCATTTCCACAGCAGAATCCACCACCATTGTTGCCACAACCACAACAGTTACAGTTACCATCAAATCAACCCAGACCAACACAATTGCCAGCCCAACCGGTGGCCAATCCGAATAACAAAGTGGACAAATCTGCATACACTGTAGAGGAAGCAGCATATTTTCCTACATACTCTATTCTTCCTCTGAATGATGTCCATTTAAGGTCTGGTAAAGTACTTAAAAAGGATTCTCCGCAAATTGTAGAAGAACCAACTGAACAAGGAGAATCATATGAAACAGCACAAACTGAAATACAAGTTCAGAAAGGGAAATCAATTACAACTCAAACACCGCCTTACCCTGAAAGGTTAGTGGAACAATCAAAAGAAATAACCCTTCCTGAATTTGATATTTTAGATGAATTAAAGAATGCTTATGTGAAAATTCCTTTCTTAAAAGCAATTAAAGAAATACCAATATATGCTAAAACAATAAAGGAATTATGCATTAAGAAATCAGGGAGAAAGAGAAAGGATCCCACTACAATCCAAGTCATTGGTAAGCTAGCAAGCCTTATGTCTACACAAACTACTGTAGAAAAATATCTTGATCCTGGTATCCCTATGGTTACCATATCAATCAATAATTTCTCAGTACCGAACACATTAATAGACTTGGGAGCAGCTATCAATGTAATGACATTAGAGAAAATGAAAGCTTTGCAATTAAATGACATTAGAACAACTTCAACACTATTAGAACTAGCAGACAGATCTAAAGTTGTTCCGGAAGGAATACTAAAAGACATCATAGTCTCTTTGGATTCATGGGAATATCCTGTTGACTTCCTTATTCTGCAACCAAAAACAAATCTGGGAGGACATCCTCTAATTTTACGCAGACCATGGTTAGCTACTGCTGATGCCTTCATAGGATGCAGATCAGGAAGTATGATTATCTCGCATGGAGATGAAAAGAAACACATCACTCTCTATTCACCTGCACAAACCACTTCTTTAGAATCAATACTTGAAAGCCAGGAAAAGCAACAAACAAAAGCAGTTTTAAGTATTAATTAATTCTTTGATTTTAGAGAAGAGGAAGAGAATGAAGACTTAACGGATCTTTTCATTTTAGAACCGAATATTTGAGAGAAGCTTAGAAAAGAACAGTATGAAGCTGCAGATAACCTTTTGAATCAGTGTTTCCAGGAAACTTGTACTATTTCAACCTTGTGAAATTCTTTTATAAACATCTTTCCTGTAAACACAATTTCCAATTCCATAATCAAAACAATTGAGGTATATCCTGGTAAACATCTAAATATTGGAAACTAGCTGCAATCAAAACAAGAACAAGAGGTAATTGCATTACTACAGAAATACTCAAAAGCATTTGCCTGGGATTATACTGATATGCAAGGAATCCATCCTAGCACATGTATCCACCACATCTATACTGATGATAAACTTAAACCTGTTAGACAACCGCAAAGACGAATGAATCCTACGATGAAAGAAATAGTGAAAGAGAACCTGCAAAAACTGTTAAATTTGGATTTCATCTATCCTATTTCAGATAGTCAATGGGTTTCTCCATTAGTTATTGTACCAAAGAAAAATGGAAAGTGGAGGGTATGTGTAGACTATCGGGAATTTAACAAAGCTACATTAAAAGATCATTTTCCTCTACCATTCATTGACCAAGTGTTAGACTCTCTGGCTGGAAAGAAATACTTTTCTTTCTTGGATGGGTTTAGCGGGTACAATCAGATTAGAATAGCAACAGAAGACCAAGACAAGACTACGTTTACCTGCCCATGGGGAACCAATGCATATAAAGTTTTGCCATTTGGGTTATGCAATGCACCTGCAACTTTTTAAAGAGCAGTGCTTGCGATATTTGCTAATCTAGTCCATGAATGTGTAGAAGTGTATATGGATGACTTCACAGTTTATGAAAATACCTATGATGATTGCCTCAACAACCTTGAAAAAGTCTTGAAAAGATGTATAGAAACAAATTTGTCATTAAGTAACGAAAAATGCTATATGATGTTAACAGAGGGTATAGTTCTGGGCCACCATATTTCTGCTTCAGGAATAAAGGTGGATCCAGCCAAAATCCAAGTCCTGGTTAACTTGATGCCACCTACAACATAAAAGGAGGTAAGAAGTTTCTTGGGCTATGCAGGCTATTACAGACGATTTATTGAAAACTTTAGTAAAATAGCACAACCTCTATTTAAACTGTTAGCACGAGATGTTGAATTTCAATGGACAACTAGCTGTCAAAATGCCTTTCAAATTTTAAAAGACAAACTGTCAGTGGCACCCATACTTCGTGGGCCAAATTGGTCTTTGCCATTTCATATTTCCACTGACGCATCAGATACAGCAATAGGTGCCTCTTTAGGACAGAAAGAAAATTTTTTCAACTATGCAATATACTTTATCAGTAAGAATTTGACACCTGCAGAAATAAACTATACAGTCACCGAAAAGGAAATGTTAGCCGTTATACATGAAGTAAACAAATTCAGACATTACATAACAGGATATCAAGTTTTTATTCACACAAATCATTTAGCAATAAAATACTTGATGAACAAACCCATCAGTAATGGACGAATTACAAGATGGCTCCTGTTATTGCAAGAATTTAACATTACAATCCAAGACCGGCCAGGCAAAGAAAACTAGGTGGATGACTTTCTGTCCCGCATCCAATCACCAGAAGACCCAAATCCTGTGATAGACAACTTCCCTAATGAACATCTGTTTGCCATAACAGTAAAAACCCCTTGGTTTGCAGATATTGCAAATTACTTGTCATCTGGAAAATTTCCAACTCAATTTACAAGAAAGCAAACAAAGAAAATTGTTAGAGAAAGTTCTAGATATAGCTGGGTGAATGGTGATTTGTTTTATACTTGTTCAGATCTAATGATTATAAAGTGTGTGCGTGAAGATGAAATACTGGATATACTCAGGGCATGTCATGACGAACCATGTGGTGGTCATTTTGCAGACAAACGAACAGCATATAAAGTGCTGCAACTGGGCTATTACTGGCCATCTGTCTTCAAGGATTCTAAGGCATATGTCAAGTAGTGTCACAGTTGCCAAAGAATAGGGAGACCCATCCTGTCAGATGAAATGCCGCTCAAGCCTCAAGTCCTCATTGAGACATTTGAACAGTGGGCACTTGACTTTGTTGGACCCATTAATCCACCGTAAAATGGAAAAAGATACATTCTAGTATGCACGGATTATGTAACAAAATGGGAAGAAGCCAAAGCAGTGAGCAGAGCAACAGAAGACACAGTGGTCACCTTCCTCTTTGAAGAAATTTTTGTGAGATATGGAGTACCTAGACAAATTGTAACAGATCAAGGAACACAGTTTACATCAAAGTTAGTACAGGATCTGACAGAGAAATATAAGATAAAGCACAGAAAGTCTACTCCATATCACCCTCAAGCAAATGGTCAGGTAGAGTCCACAAACAAGGTCTTAGAAAATATCATGACTAAGACGGTGCAACTGAATAGGAAAGATTGGTCTGAAAAGTTAAAGGATGCATTATGGGCCTACAGGATCACATGGAAGAGTACAACTGGTTTTAGTCCATACCAGTTAGTCTATGAGAAAGAAGCCTTATTGCCTATCAAGTTCCAGATACAAACATATAGACTAGCAGCTGAATTGGGCATAGACATGACTGAAGCACAACAACAAAGGATCATGGAACTGAATCAATTGGATGAGCATCGTCAACAAGCTATAAAACATACAACATTAGTACAACAACAGAGAATCAAATGGCATGATAGATACATTAAAACCAAGACATTTCAGAAGGGAGACTGGGCCTTATTATTTAACTCCAAATTCAAGGATTTCAAAGAAAAGTTTACAACACACTGGCTAGGGCCATATGAAATCGAGGAGATCTTTGATAATGGAGCAGTGAAGATAAAGACCATTGACCAGGACCCAACCTCATTTGTTGTAAATGGTCATAGGCTGAAAGTTTATCATCACCCTATTAGTAAAGAGACATTCATGAAACAACTGGTTGAAGGAACAGGACTGGAAATCATGGCTCATCCATCTTCCAGTTTGCAAAATGAATAAAAAAAATAAAACATGAAAAAAAATAAAAAAAAAGGAAAAAATATATATGAAAAAAAGCAAAACATAAAAAATAAATGGTTTGCTGGTGAAAACCAGGCAACTAACATTAAGCAAACTTGAATTCATAGGGGAAAACCGGGGAAACCTGGACTTTATGAATTCTATATTCTTGTTTTACTATTCTCACACAATTTCAATGCAGGACCTTTCCACAATTGACTTGAGGACAAGTCAAAACTTCAGCAAGGGAGAGATTTGTAGCAAGCTTTTAGCTGCCATAGCTAAGGGATTGTGTTGTCCACTTTGGACCTGAAGCAAATTTGTTGCAGCAGAACCAGAAGATACCTGAGCTCAAACGGCATTGCAGAGGGCCCTGAAGCAAACTTGTTGCAGCATATCAAATCATTCCAGAAGCATTGCAGAGGGACCTGAAGCAAACTAGTTGCAGCAGATCAAATCATTCCAGAAGCATTGCAGAGGGACCTGAAAGGAAAACATTATTCAAAGGGACCTGAACAATTCAAGAAAGGGAGTATAGTGAACAAGAAGCAGTAATAAAAGTCTACTTTTCATCTATCCAAAACATTTTGGATTCCACTCCACCTGTACAAACAGCATTCAACATTCCACCTGTACAAACAACAGCAAGGGAGTATATTCATAAGCCATTTTGTGCTTGAATTTCAAATTTTTTTAGAAACTTCTAGTTTTGATTTAATTGAAGTTAGTATCTGCAAATATTAATTGATATTCATTCCCAATATATACCCCACATTCCCTATTCATATTCCATTTCATTCACATAAATTTCCCTAGGTATTTTCCTTAAACACAAAAAGATCAAACTGGGACCACTCTTTTCACCTGCACGTGAACTCAGAAGCATTAGAATGATTATAATTTTAAATATGACCCCATGGTCATTTTGAAATTATAAAGCTATGTTATAAAGATATGCGCTAAAGTTATCAAAGCATAGAACATATACATCATAGGTTATATGAGCGCTAAAGATATTTTTCAAATGTGCATAACCTAATAATGTTGCAAAAAGAATATAGTATGTGCATATATCAAAGGTATTGGGTATAAAAGTATTGCGCATACAATATGGAGATATATATATATAACCTAATGCGCATATCCAAACAATCAAAAGCATATAACATAGTGATAAAAGGCCACGGGAAATGTAATGATGCAAGTGGAGGTCGTAAGCATTCAACTACAATGGTGAGCGAAACTATGGTATGGCGTATATATTACAAGTTATGGCATGTATATATTTCAAAAGCACCAAACCGTAAGCATTCCAATACGATAGTAGGAAAGGATGTTATTTAAACAAAGTTATGGACATAACTATGATATAACATTGCAGAGTGCAAAGGTTATAAAGATAAACCATAAGCTTTGTGCGTAAATCGTATGGAATGAAAGGAATAATTTGCGGCACAGTTATGCACACGCCATATGACAATGATCAAACAGCAGTGCTGTGGCCAGGTAATAAAAATGATAATAATCAAATATCATTGTAGTGAAGGGCACGAAAGTGGCCATAATCAACAAACATTGCAGCCATGAATAGAATGAGAAACCATAAGCACCACGCAGGCCAACACACAGGTACGGTGGTGACACGGTGTTCTGGCCGTCTGTGGGTATTGGATGATGGAGCGGCAGAAGGTATGTGTTTGAAACAACCATACGGCCATCCTCATGACTCAGTCGGGCCACTGAGTCAATGAGGACGGCCATGTAACCACGTATACCAACTAATGAAACGCAGGGTGCAGTGAGGAAACGGTCATAAGCTAACCTTCCCTGCACAGTTCAAACCACAATTCCTCATTGCCAGAGCTCAGAAAGTCGAGTTTGAAGCCGAAACATAGCAAAAGGAGAAAGGAGTGTGTTGAGGGAGATTTTAAAGGCAAAATCTGAGTCGAAGAAGCCGAGTTTTGCAAGCAAACAAGGTAAGAACTCGAGTTTATTTCACTCGG
The DNA here is from genome assembly GCA_000404065.3 of Pinus taeda. Taxonomy (NCBI): domain Eukaryota; kingdom Viridiplantae; phylum Streptophyta; class Pinopsida; order Pinales; family Pinaceae; genus Pinus; species Pinus taeda. The sequence goes on from APFE031245402.1 coordinate 166,769, forward strand.
CGACTGTAGATGGGAATGAGTTTGCCATTAACTCACAAAATTTCGTTGCTTTGACACCAGTTCGACTGACCGAGGAAGGAGGGATTTGAAGTGTTTGTTTGCATCCCACGCGGCCAGTGACAGTCAGGTAACACTAAAACCGGGATAACTCCAAGTCTGCAGCATGTATGGATAGATTGAACAGATATTTATGCGTAGATTATGGTGTAGAAACAATGGTCAATCGCCCAGCATTTAAAGTTATATGTTGCATGCATAACACGATAGAGGAGTTTGAGTTAAATATGGAATCTAATGCATCAAACGCAGAGAGTTAGTTTGAATGCTGAGCGCGAGGGGTTGTTATATGTATGAGCACTGCTTGTTAAACCATTGTTGCATTTATTTGTTTGCTGCGAGCTAAGTCTCTGTCATATGCGTGATTCATACGATTTTGCTGCGCGCAATTGTCATTGGCTGCCAACAGAGGAACGCATATATCATGGAATGTTTGTCATATGCAGAGGATATATTAAATTGCCAAGTGTTGTCATATAATCAGATCGTTGAAGTGTTGTGTATGGGCTGTAAACCGAGTGCGCATTGGTATATGCCGAGAGGATTGTCAAATAAAAACAGAGGAATGTTGTAGGGTGTATATTCAAAACAAGTCAAATGCATTCATGCTTCACTGTGCGCCTATGTATTAAAATTTTAATATATTTGTGCCATTGAAATGCGTGGGATTGCCTGCATATATGCTATATTGACTGTAAATCTTAGTTGAATGTCGAATTTGCATTGTTCGTGCCTTGAGGCCGAGGGTTGCATAGTCTGCGGGTTTTTTTTTTAAATTTTGACATTTGTTATAAGCAGTAAGGAATATGAGGCCGAGCGCATGTGATTAGTCCTCTAGGCTTATAACTCTGTGTGCAGTATTTACACAGTCATATTTTTATAAAAAATGCATGATGAAAAGGATTGAGGCCGAGAGCAATTTGCTAGTTTATACAGTCATTTTTTTGAGAATTTGTTGAAAGACCAGAGCAATTTGCTGCATTACAGTCAAATCTTGTTGAGATTTCTTGAGAGGCCGAGAGCAATTTGTGCATTACATAGTCATTTTTTTTCCTTTGGGATTAGGCAGAGAATGTTTTGAGGATCTGTTATGAGGCCGAGAGCCAAAATTTTTCAAGTTTTTGTTTACATACACAGTAACTCATGTTATTTTTAGCTAAGTAAACATGGTTATTGCTGCATGAGTATTTAATTTTCACAAAAACAAACAGAGAACAGTGTATTGATACAAGATATTCAGGTATTGGTTGCCTTAAACAGGGAATTGAAACAGAGTTTGTGCAGAGGAAAGACAGCAAAGGTTAAAGAAGACAGAGTCAAAAAGATTAAAGATGAGTTAGAAGGGGGAAGGTAAGCCTCGTTGCTTCTACAATTTCATTTAAAAACAATAGTCATAATTTTTGTTAAATGAAGTTAGTAACAGCAGAGGATTATATTGATTGGTTCACAGAAATCATGACAAACCGGGTAGAACCAAGATTTCACATAGAAAATTGGGGAAAGGAAACTGTAGAAAAATTGTATCAGTCGGGGATGATAGGATTTCTACAGAAGTTTAATGGATATTCTGAGCAGATAACTAAAGATTTCATCAATAATTTCAGCGAAGATCAAACTCAAGTAGGAGAAATCAGTGTCCCCGTAACTCAAGAGTTCTTATCCAAAGCCTTAGAGTTGCCCATGATAGGGGAAAAGTATCATAAAGGATTACACTTCAAGGAGAAAGCATGGACTTTCTTCCTAGAAAAGAACCGAAAAGGTACATTTGATAGAGCTAAAGGGATACCCAGGGAGTGGTTCAATGAACCATGGGGGGAACTAGTCTTGATTATTCAAAAATTCTTGACTTGTGATCGTCAGTATAGCATTGCTCATTTATATCATGTTAGATTACTGAAGCATATCAAAGGGGATGATAGAATTAACTTACCATATTTTCTATACAAAAGTCTTGTGAAAATGATTGAGACAGTGAAACAGGAGCATAAGCCAAGGGCAGCACAGATATATCATCAGGGGCTAATCAAAATCTTAGTGGAACATCAGGTGAAATCAAAGGGGCTAGAATGGAAAGAATTCATGCATAAAAATCATTTTACTGAACAACTTATTGATATACAGAACAAAGTACAGCAGGAAAACAAAAGCATGATGAATTCTCCCCTATATCCAAGAACAAGAGCCAAAAACATGGCCATACATGAGACTGAAACATTTGTTATGTCTGTTTCTAGGAATAGGAATTCTATTGATTTTGAAAAAGAAGTATAAGCATATTCTCCTAGAAAACCAGAAGAACAGGATATAGCACAAGAGCCCCTTGAAAGGGATTCCATATATGATAATGATGCAGGAGAATCATTAATGAAAACCACCCAGGATTTTGAAAAAGAAATTAATTTGGCCACAATCCAAGATTTAACTGATCAGATAGAAATAAGCAAAATTGTGGAAAAGCAATTAAAATCAGAGAATAAGGCACAGAAAAAAGACAATGAAAAGCTAATGAAAACAAATGAAAAATTACAAGAAGAAATAAGCAGGTTGAAAAGGAGAAATGAATTGCTTTCCAAACAGGCATTCAAATGGTTGAAAGAAAAAAACATGTGGCAAGCTAAATATGAAAAACAAAAGGTTAAGGTAGCAATGTTGAAGGCAAGGCAGGAATCAGATTTTGATTGTTTGAACAGGGAACCAGCAACAGGTACAACATCCACTTCAAAGGGCAGAAGGTCCAAGAGAAGCAAGCAAGCATGGGGACATGCTTGATCATAAGCATGGGAGAGATGTTGGGCCTCAGTTTTGATCTTATTTTGCTTTGAGAAACTTACCTAGCTATCCATTTATCCTTCATTTTCACTTCATCCATTTCATTTTAATGAATATTTGATGTCTAATCAGGTATTTAACTTTAATTTGTCAATTTCTAAAGTTTTTATAAAAGTTTGATTTTAAGTGCAATTTTGGCAATTTCAGAAATTCCCGTAATCACTTCATGGTTGATATGGATGCAGACCACTTCAGCATGAATGGGATGCATGAATAGAAATCTTGGGAACTAGGACCAAGCCACCTACGCTTGGTTCCAACAGAACGAGCTTTATTATGCCTTTTTGGAACTAGTCAATCATGACTAGTCATCCAGAAATCCCATCTAAATAGGGTTGTTTTGGGATTCCCTGATATTAGTCATATTTCTTGGGATGAGGGAGTTGGATTCGACTTAGACAGGTGGATTAGAGTAGATATGTTTGTTAGAGTTATTTTAGATCAGTTGGTTTCATGAACTCCTTATTTAAGAGCCACACTTGGATGGCTCAACACACTTGACATATGATACTTTTATGCTGTAATATTTTTGGTTTGAAGACTTAAGTTGGAGACTTGTGTTACTCTCATTTTTCTTATCAATACATGGATGTTTGACTGATATAAAGCTTCTGATATCATCTTCATAAGTGTGCAAGGCAAGGGTGGAGGGCCCCCCCCCTCCAAGCTAAGTACACTTCCAAGTTAAACTAGTTTTATTTCATTGCAAATCTGGTTGATGGTAGCTTTAGTTTTTCAAAGTCTTATTTCAGATTGC
>APFE031245402.1:170421-198615 GCA_000404065.3 Pinus taeda
CATCTATCCTATTTCAGATAGTCAATGGGTTTCTCCATTAGTTATTGTACCAAAGAAAAATGGAAAGTGGAGGGTATGTGTAGACTATCGGGAATTTAACAAAGCTACATTAAAAGATCATTTTCCTCTACCATTCATTGACCAAGTGTTAGACTCTCTGGCTGGAAAGAAATACTTTTCTTTCTTGGATGGGTTTAGCGGGTACAATCAGATTAGAATAGCAACAGAAGACCAAGACAAGACTACGTTTACCTGCCCATGGGGAACCAATGCATATAAAGTTTTGCCATTTGGGTTATGCAATGCACCTGCAACTTTTTAAAGAGCAGTGCTTGCGATATTTGCTAATCTAGTCCATGAATGTGTAGAAGTGTATATGGATGACTTCACAGTTTATGAAAATACCTATGATGATTGCCTCAACAACCTTGAAAAAGTCTTGAAAAGATGTATAGAAACAAATTTGTCATTAAGTAACGAAAAATGCTATATGATGTTAACAGAGGGTATAGTTCTGGGCCACCATATTTCTGCTTCAGGAATAAAGGTGGATCCAGCCAAAATCCAAGTCCTGGTTAACTTGATGCCACCTACAACATAAAAGGAGGTAAGAAGTTTCTTGGGCTATGCAGGCTATTACAGACGATTTATTGAAAACTTTAGTAAAATAGCACAACCTCTATTTAAACTGTTAGCACGAGATGTTGAATTTCAATGGACAACTAGCTGTCAAAATGCCTTTCAAATTTTAAAAGACAAACTGTCAGTGGCACCCATACTTCGTGGGCCAAATTGGTCTTTGCCATTTCATATTTCCACTGACGCATCAGATACAGCAATAGGTGCCTCTTTAGGACAGAAAGAAAATTTTTTCAACTATGCAATATACTTTATCAGTAAGAATTTGACACCTGCAGAAATAAACTATACAGTCACCGAAAAGGAAATGTTAGCCGTTATACATGAAGTAAACAAATTCAGACATTACATAACAGGATATCAAGTTTTTATTCACACAAATCATTTAGCAATAAAATACTTGATGAACAAACCCATCAGTAATGGACGAATTACAAGATGGCTCCTGTTATTGCAAGAATTTAACATTACAATCCAAGACCGGCCAGGCAAAGAAAACTAGGTGGATGACTTTCTGTCCCGCATCCAATCACCAGAAGACCCAAATCCTGTGATAGACAACTTCCCTAATGAACATCTGTTTGCCATAACAGTAAAAACCCCTTGGTTTGCAGATATTGCAAATTACTTGTCATCTGGAAAATTTCCAACTCAATTTACAAGAAAGCAAACAAAGAAAATTGTTAGAGAAAGTTCTAGATATAGCTGGGTGAATGGTGATTTGTTTTATACTTGTTCAGATCTAATGATTATAAAGTGTGTGCGTGAAGATGAAATACTGGATATACTCAGGGCATGTCATGACGAACCATGTGGTGGTCATTTTGCAGACAAACGAACAGCATATAAAGTGCTGCAACTGGGCTATTACTGGCCATCTGTCTTCAAGGATTCTAAGGCATATGTCAAGTAGTGTCACAGTTGCCAAAGAATAGGGAGACCCATCCTGTCAGATGAAATGCCGCTCAAGCCTCAAGTCCTCATTGAGACATTTGAACAGTGGGCACTTGACTTTGTTGGACCCATTAATCCACCGTAAAATGGAAAAAGATACATTCTAGTATGCACGGATTATGTAACAAAATGGGAAGAAGCCAAAGCAGTGAGCAGAGCAACAGAAGACACAGTGGTCACCTTCCTCTTTGAAGAAATTTTTGTGAGATATGGAGTACCTAGACAAATTGTAACAGATCAAGGAACACAGTTTACATCAAAGTTAGTACAGGATCTGACAGAGAAATATAAGATAAAGCACAGAAAGTCTACTCCATATCACCCTCAAGCAAATGGTCAGGTAGAGTCCACAAACAAGGTCTTAGAAAATATCATGACTAAGACGGTGCAACTGAATAGGAAAGATTGGTCTGAAAAGTTAAAGGATGCATTATGGGCCTACAGGATCACATGGAAGAGTACAACTGGTTTTAGTCCATACCAGTTAGTCTATGAGAAAGAAGCCTTATTGCCTATCAAGTTCCAGATACAAACATATAGACTAGCAGCTGAATTGGGCATAGACATGACTGAAGCACAACAACAAAGGATCATGGAACTGAATCAATTGGATGAGCATCGTCAACAAGCTATAAAACATACAACATTAGTACAACAACAGAGAATCAAATGGCATGATAGATACATTAAAACCAAGACATTTCAGAAGGGAGACTGGGCCTTATTATTTAACTCCAAATTCAAGGATTTCAAAGAAAAGTTTACAACACACTGGCTAGGGCCATATGAAATCGAGGAGATCTTTGATAATGGAGCAGTGAAGATAAAGACCATTGACCAGGACCCAACCTCATTTGTTGTAAATGGTCATAGGCTGAAAGTTTATCATCACCCTATTAGTAAAGAGACATTCATGAAACAACTGGTTGAAGGAACAGGACTGGAAATCATGGCTCATCCATCTTCCAGTTTGCAAAATGAATAAAAAAAATAAAACATGAAAAAAAATAAAAAAAAAGGAAAAAATATATATGAAAAAAAGCAAAACATAAAAAATAAATGGTTTGCTGGTGAAAACCAGGCAACTAACATTAAGCAAACTTGAATTCATAGGGGAAAACCGGGGAAACCTGGACTTTATGAATTCTATATTCTTGTTTTACTATTCTCACACAATTTCAATGCAGGACCTTTCCACAATTGACTTGAGGACAAGTCAAAACTTCAGCAAGGGAGAGATTTGTAGCAAGCTTTTAGCTGCCATAGCTAAGGGATTGTGTTGTCCACTTTGGACCTGAAGCAAATTTGTTGCAGCAGAACCAGAAGATACCTGAGCTCAAACGGCATTGCAGAGGGCCCTGAAGCAAACTTGTTGCAGCATATCAAATCATTCCAGAAGCATTGCAGAGGGACCTGAAGCAAACTAGTTGCAGCAGATCAAATCATTCCAGAAGCATTGCAGAGGGACCTGAAAGGAAAACATTATTCAAAGGGACCTGAACAATTCAAGAAAGGGAGTATAGTGAACAAGAAGCAGTAATAAAAGTCTACTTTTCATCTATCCAAAACATTTTGGATTCAATTCCACCTGTACAAACAGCATTCAACATTCCACCTGTACAAACAACAGCAAGGGAGTATATTCATAAGCCATTTTGTGCTTGAAATTCAAATTTTTTTAGAAACTTCTAGTTTTGATTTAATTGAAGTTAGTATCTGCAAATATTCATTGATATTCATTCCCAATATATACCCCACATTCCCTATTCATATTCCATTTCATTCACATAAATTTCCCTAGGTATTTTCCTTAAATGCAAAAGGATCAAACTGGGACCACTCTTTTCACCTGCACATGAACTCAGAGCATTAGAATGATTGTAATTTTAAACATGACCCCAATGGTCATTTTAAAATTATAAAACTATGTTATAAAGATTATGCGCTATATAAGTCAAAGGCATTGAACATATATATCATAAGTTTATATGAGCGCTAAAGTTATTTTCCAAATGCGCATAAGCTAATGGTATAAGGTATATATGTTACAAAGAGAATGTAATATACGCATATATCAAAAACATTAAGATATAAGGTAATGCGCATATAACATGGAGGTATAAGGAATATACATAAATCAAATGCGCATATCCAAAAGCATATAGCATAGTTATGAAGGACCAAGGGTTATGATAATAAAGTTCATGGGTTGCAAAGGAATGATATAAGGTGAAGGCCGTAAGCATTAGAGAATGATAGCGGAGAAACATGGTATTCAAACAAACATCATGGCATATAAATTTCTAATGCAAACCTATGATATTCAAAGTGAAAATTTGGGTGCATATCATATGGAATACGAGGGATGTATTTGGCACATTATTGCAATCAGCCATATGATAATAATCAAACAGCAGTGCTGCGGCCAAGTAATGAGATTATATGCAAATTTCATTGCAATAAAGGCGCACGATGGTGGCCATAATCAACGAGGGATGCAGCAAAAAACAAAATGATAACCCATAAACACCACGCAGGCCAACACGCAGGTACGGTTTGACACGGTGTTTTGGCCGTCTGTGGGGATTGGATGATGGAGCGGCGGAGGGTATGCGCTTGAAACAACCATACGGCCATCCTCATGACTCAGTCGGGCGACTGAGTCAATGAGGACGGCCATGTAACCACGTATACCAACTAATGAAATGCAGGGTACAGTGAAGAAACGGTCATAAGCTAACCTTCCCTGCGCAGTTCAAACCACAATTCCTCATTGCCAGAGCTCAGAAAGTCGAGTTTGAAGCCGAAACATAGCAAAAGGAGAAACGAGTGTGTTGAGGGAGATTTTAAAGGAAAAATCTGAGTCGAAGAAGCCGAGTTTTGCAAGCAAACAAGGTAAGAACTTGAGTTTATTTCGCTTGGTGACTGTAGATGGGAATGAGTTCACCATTAACTCACAAGATTTCGTTGCTTTGACACCAGTTCAACTGACCGAGGAAGGAGGGATTTGAAGTGTTTGTTTGCATCCCACGCGGCCAGTGACAGTTAGGTAACACTAAAACCGGGATAAATCCAAGTCTGCAGCACGTATGATAGATTGAACAGATATTTATGCGTAGATTATGGTGTGGAAACAATGGTCAATCACCCAGCATTTAAAGTTATATGTTGCATGCATAACACGATAGAGGAGTTTGAGTTAAATATGGAATCTAATGCATCAAACGTGGAGAGTTAGTTTGAATGCTGAGCGCGAGGGGTTGTTATATGTATGAGTACTGCTTGTTAAACCATTGTTGCATTTATTTGTTTGCTGCGAGCTAAGTCTCTGTCATATGCATGATTAATACGATTTTGCTGTGCGCAATTGTCATTGGCTGCCAACAGAGGAACGCATAAATCATGGAATGTTTGTCACATGCATATGGATACATGTTTGCTCAGAACAGAGGATGTATTAAATTGCTGAGTGTTGTCATATAATCAGATCATTGAAGTGCTGTGTATGGGCTGTAAACCGAGTGCGCATTGGTATATGCCGAGAGGATTGTCAAATGAAAACAGAGGAATGTTGTAGCGTGCATATTCAAAACAAGTCAAATGCATTCATGCTTCACTGTGCGCCTATGTATTAATATTTTAATATATTTGTGCCATTGAAATGCGAAGGGATTGCCTGCATATATGCTATATTGACTGTAAATCTTAGTTGAATGTCAAATTTGCATTGTTTGTGCCTTGAGGCCGAGGGTTACATAGTCTGCGTTTTTTTAAAAAATTTGTTTGACATTTGTTATAAGCAGTAGGGAATATGAGGCCGAGCGCATGTGATTAGTCCTCTAGGCTTATAACTCTGTGTGCAGTATTTACACAGTCATATTTTTATAAAAAAATGAATGATGAAAAGGATTGAGGCCGAGAGCAATTTGCTAGTTTATACAGTCATTGTTTTGAGAATTTGTTGAAAGGCTAGAGCAATTTGCTGCATTACAGTCAAATCTTGTTAAGATTTCTTGAGAGGTCGAGAGCAATTTGTGCATTACACAGTCATTTTTTCCCTTTGAGAATAGGCAGAGAATGTTTTGAGGATCTGTTATGAGGCCGAGAGCCAAAATTTTTCAAGTTTTTGTTCAAATACACAGTAACTCATGTTATTTTTAGCTAAGTAAACATGGTTATTGCTGCATGAGTATTTAATTTTCACAAAAACAAATAGAGAACAGTGTATTGATAGAAGATATTCAGGTATTGGTTGCCTTAAACAGGGAATTGAAACAGAGTTTGTGTAGAGGAAAGACAGCAGAGGTTAAAGAAGACAGAGTCAAGCAGATTAAAGAGGAGTTAGAAGGGGGAAGGTAAGCCTCATTGCTTCTACAATTTCATTTAAAAATAATAGTCATAATTTTTGTTAAATGAAGTTAGTAACAGCCGAGGATTATATTGATTGGTTCACAGAAATCATGAAAAACTGGGTAGAACCAAGATTTCACATAGAAAATTGGGGAAAGGAAACTGTAGAAAAATTGTATCAGTCAGGGATGATAAGATTTCTACAGAAGTTTAATGGACATTCTGAGTAGATAATTAAAGATTTCATCAATAATTTCGGCCAATACCAAACTCAAGTAGGAGAAATCAGTGTCCCTGTAACTCAAGAGTTCTTATCCAAAGCCTTAGAGTTGCCCATGATAGGGGAAAAGTATCATAAAGGATTACACTTCAAGGAGAAAGCATGGACTTTCTTCCTAGAGAAGAACCGAAAAGGCACATTTGATAGAGCTAAAGGGATACCCAGGAAGTGGTTCAATGAACCATGGGGGGAACTAGCCTTGATTATTCAAAAATTCTTGACTTGTGATCGTCAGTATAGCATTGCTCATTTATATCATGTTAGATTACTACAGCATATCAAAGGGGATGATATAATTAACTTACCATATTTCCTATACAAAAGTCTTGTGAAAATGATTGAGACAGTGAAATAGGAGCATAAGCCAAGGGCAGCGCAGATATATCATCAGGGGCTAATCAAAATCTTAGTGGAACATCAGGTGAAATCAAAGGGGCTAGAATGGAAAGAATTCATGCATAAAAATCATTTTACTGAACAACTTATTGATATACAGGACAAAGTAGAGCAGGAAAACAAAAGCATGATGAATTCTCCCCTATATCCAAGAACAAGAGCTAAAAACTTGGCCATACATGAGACTGAAACATTTGTTATGTCTGTTCCTAGGAATATGAATTCTATTGACTTTGAAAAAGAAGTAGAAGCATATTCTCCTAGAAAACCAGAAGAACAGGATATAGCACAAGAACCCCTTGAAAGGGATTCCATATATGATAATGATGCAGGAGAATCATTAATGAAAACCACCCAGGATTTTGAAAAGGAAATTAATTTGGCCACAATCCAAGACTTAACAGATCAGATAGAAATAAGCAAAATTGTGGAAAAGCAATTAAAATCAGAGAATAAGGCATAGAAAAAGGACAATGCAAAGCTAATGAAAACAAATGAAAAATTACAAGAAGAAATAAGCAAGTTGAAAAGGAGAAATGAATTACTTTCCAAACAGGCATTCAAATGGTTGAAAGACAAAAACATGTGGCAAGCTAAATATGAAAAACAAAAGGTTAAGGCAGCAATGTTGAAGGCAAGGCAGGAATCAGATTTTGATTTTTTGAACAGGGAACTAGCAACAAGTACAGAATCCACTTCAGAGAGCAGAAGGTCCAAGAGAAGCAAGCAAGCATGGGGACATGCTTGATCATAAGCATGGGAGAGATGTTGGGCCTCAGTTTTGGTCTTATTTTTCTTTGAGAAACTTACCTAGCTATCCATTTATCCTTCATTTTCACTTCATCCATTTCATTTTAATGAATATTTGATGTCTAATCAGATATTTAACTTTAATTTGTCAATTTCTAAAGATTTTATAAAAGTTTGATTTTAAGTGCAATTTTGGCAATTTCAGAAATTCCCGTAATCACTTCATGGTTGATATGGATGCAAGCCACTTCAACACGAATGAGATGCATGAATAGAAAGATTCGGAACTAGGACCAAGCCACCTACGCTTGGTTCCAACAGAACGAGCTTTATTATGTCTTTTTGGAGCTAGTCAATCATGACTAGTCATCCAGAAATCCCATCTAAATAGGGTTGTTTTGGGATTCCCTGATATTAGTCATATTTCTTGGGATGATGGAGTTGGATTCGACTTGGATAGGTGGATTAGAGTAGATATGTTTGTTAGAGTGATTTTAGATCAGTTGGTTTCATGAACTCCTTATTTAAGAGCCACACTTTGATGGCTCAACACACTTGACATATGATACTTTTATGCTGTAATATTTTTGGTTTGAAGACTTAAGTTGGAGACTTGTGTTACTCTCATTTTGCTAATCAATACATGGATGTTTGGCTGATATAAAGCTTCTGATATCATCTTCATAAGTGTGCAAGGCAAGGGTGGAGGGCCCCCACTCCAAGCTAAGTACACTTCCAAGTTAAACTAGTTTTATTTTATTGCAAATCTGGTTGATGGTAGCTTTAGTTTTTCAAAGTCTTATTTCAGATTGCATCATGGTTATGAATAGTGATTGATTTCATTTGTTAATGGTTTATTCATCATCTAATTGAGTTGGAAAACAAGTGTTCAAGTTGGGCATTCTCTCTATGAAATGGTGAATTAGAGTTAGTCTCTTTTGTTTACATGCAAATAGTTTGTTTCCATTTAGATTTATATCTTGAGATGAATGAGTTATTATGGAAAACTTTAAGTGTCTCTTAAGTTAAGAGCCTTTTTCATGTATGATTTATGCATCTTGAGTTTTTGGTTATAATCTCTAATTCATTAAGTAATAACTGAGGTGAAAGTAGACTTCTTGAGTCAAGAACTCTTTCAATGTTTCCTCTTTTAAGCTGATTGAATCAAGAGTTTTAGGATATATTTTCTCTTAGTTTTTAATCATTTATCTTTCAAAGTTTGGTTATACTTGATCTTCAAAAATAGTGGATTTTCGTCCAAGTTTTAGAAACCTGGATTGATAATAAATACCTGTGTTAATTTAGTCACATAAATTAGCTCAACACCAGCCATAATTGGAAAATTCTAAACCTTACCTAGAATCAGTTGCTACCCGAAATTATCACTCGTTCCTCGAAAAACGAGTATTCTTTAAGCTCTTTTCAACTGACTCATAAAATATCAAAAAATTGCCGAGCAATTGGCCTCTCTAGCCTGTTAAAGCAACCGGAAGTGCTATCCCTCCTCTAGCTTTTAATCTTTTTGGACCTAAGGGATTATTACACAAAAAGATCGAGCGCTTGTCTTGTTCGGCTCATTTAAACTAGCGAAAATTCATCCCTTTTGTATCGTTTTATAATTTTTCGGACTTAAGGGATTATATGATGAAAAAGGATTATTGGAGTTTCCTTTCTGTCCCTTTTCAGACTCTCTAAAATTGAAAAAGGACCGAGTTATCATTTTCATTAAACTCGTTAAAATCAATAGCGACAAACTTGTCCGTATAGACAAGAACGAGTTTCACTGTCGCTAGGCTCATTAAAACATAGTGACAGGTTCGCACGAAGGGTAGATTATAGAAAAAACATATGTTATCCTCCTCAAGCTTGACAAAAATAAAGAGGTACTAGTCAACAATGACTGGGGAAAATTGGGAAGAAAACTTGAAGAAAAGTTATTGGTTGTAAGTCGCTCTTGAACATGACAGTTTCACTACATGTCTGAGTCGGGTTGGGTTATTCAATTCATCAGCGATATTACCATTGGTCGATCACACCATCCATTTTTGGGGTTAACGCTACCAATCCATGTCAATGTCACCGGTATGTTCAAGAGAAGTCACTCAGAGAATTCATTTGCGTCTCATCGACTGCAATACATTAACGCTTCATTCTTTCATGACCGCCACCCTGAACCTTGTATCATCAGATCGTTTTCACCTCCAAAATTATTTTCTCCATTCTATGTCGTAGATGTGGGATTCATTAAGGCCCTCCTACGATGGGTCACTTCTTGTCGACATCAGCTCATTATCCAAGAAGTCGACTTAGGAACAACCCTTTCAGTACTTTGAAGCTTGCATGCCTCAATGGCAAGTTTCTCACTTCCGGTGACAAGTTTACATCAATGGCCTTCAACCGAAAGATTTTACGTGGTGTTCGATGCCAAGTCCCTTTTCACACCATGTGAATTGTACTATAGTACCTTGAGGGTCATCATCATTATCAGTGATTCATCTCGTGCCTATTAACAGCTTACATCACTGGCTAGTAATCAGGCGATGTCTTTCCATGTTCGACTCCAGAACATCTTTCACATGGATCGATTTGTACTCCAAGTGAAGATTGAATGAGTTTGAAGACCACGGTTCTAGTTTCATCCATCCAGGCTGTGATATATTCAAGAATATAAAGACATCAAATGTACATCATTTCCAAACAGATGATCATCTGAATCAAAGGATGATGGCTCCATCTGAATCATCACTCTTCTACACAGACAATTGTCTGTCCTATGTACATGGAAATGAATTTATAAGGTTGAGCATGGGAATGCCCACCTCAGCCAGATCATGACAATATTATGAAGATAATGTATTGTATTGTATCTTATTACAGGTCACCTTCCAACTTGAAAAAACTTTGGATCCTCATGATAAAGCATTTCACCTGACATCTAAAGATTAACGACCTCATGCTTTAGGGGGCAACTGTTATAGATATTTTTGGCCACTGCAACCCCAATCATAAATGTCCATAAAACAAGGGCTTCTAAGTCCTAAAAGTGTTGCTTCACACCCTAAAAGGACAAGGTCAGCTGATTACATCTTCTTCGAGAAGTTCGCCATGAAAAACAGCTCAGAACTGGCCAAAACTGGACCATATAGGTTGCTTAGTGCTAAGGGTGCCATGCATCCCACCTGCTCAGTGTAAAGGGTGTGATGCATACTAGAAAGCCCTTCTGTAGGGTGCGATGAGTGACAGTGGACAAATGGCAGAGACAGTTTGCGAGGTGGAGGATGATGGAATCTTGCAAAAACTTCTCCAATGACACTTACCTCTCTGAATTCACCCAGGGATGAGTAAGAGATCATGAATCTCCAAGTGGAACCAAGAATCATCAGAGAGAGGACACAAATCAAAAGCCCAGTAGCTGACTCACACCCCTGCAAACATCTATATATGGATCCCTCATCACAGAGATCCAGAGGCTGGAATCTTGTATTTTGTAAGGAAGTGTTGTTCATTTCTTGGTGAAAATCATAGTGTTGGGTGATATAAGATTTTCATGAGGTGAAGAAGGGCTTTCATGCTGGGAGGATGACATTTGGTCAGAACAACTGGTTGTAATCCTCTTTTCTTATTCTTGATATTAATAAAGCTATTCAAGTTTTCTTCCACATTCTTGTATGTTTGACGATATATGCATTTGTGTGGTCAATATATATTTGGTCCTATATTGTTTATGATTGTAGATCTCTATTCTTAGATAGTGTTATGCTGCTTTGATTCCACAGGTGCTCTTTGAAGTTGGGTAGACGAAGGAGAAGTGACAAAGATCTGTCAGAAGGGAGAGGAGCCAAGCAAGGAACAAAGCGCAAGACTGGGGTTGGTGTCCTTTGTTCCCCTATTATCTACTTCTCACAAAGGAAAATGAAAGTAGTTTTAGTCTTTTTGTTTCTAAGATAGCTACCAATTTTAGTGGGACTAGCAGCTCCCATTGGACACTAGATTTCCTGATAACAAAATCTACCCTAATTTCCGCATTTTCCCCATAAGCTTTGCTTTTTCCTCTTGAACAAATCCAGCCATCAGGTTATTTCCTAATCACCCTTGATGAGTTTCAGACACCTTAACACATCCCTCTAGTCTTTAGGTACTCTTTCCCACCATTTATCCACCTTTAAACCCTCTAAAACAGCTCTCGGCATCCTCCTGTAGATCCTCCTATAGAACCTCCTATAGACCCCCTACAACCTCTTGTAGAATTTCCTGAAAGTGAATTTTTGAAGTCCAATTTCAGAGGAAGTCTCTAGAAGGTTATCAGAGGCTTTGTAAGAACCCTCCACACCTCCTACACCTTTGCAAACTGTAAGATCATCTGCCATCGCCACCTAATCACTGCCACATCCACAAACAGTTAAATTACACGCATAACAAAATACACAAAAATCCAAAAAGGATGTTTTTTCCTTGTTTCCTTCTAGAAATAGCTTGAGTAGGTGTAGTTTATTTCCTCAGTAGGTAATGGCACTCTTTTCCTAGATTTTTGCCTCTCTTCTCACAAAAGTAGGGTTAGTGGGTAAATTAGGGTTTGCTAGGGTTTTCTTTATACTCCAATCTTCTTTCTCTTTCTACAAGTAGGATAGCCTCTGCATAGTTAGATTTCTTTCATCACAGTTAAAAGATTCTTTTGGAAACTCATCGAATTTGTCTTGAGCTCCTAGTGATCTTGTGCCAGGTGATGAAGTGACAGCCTGCAGTAAGAGCGAGTACTTGTGCATATAGCACCGTCGCTTCCAATTTTGTTATGAACTATCAGGTTGATAAAAGTAAAGTAGGAATCCCCAAGAGTTGTAGCATTCTTGCTGCAATACTGGTGCTCATGCCGGGGAAGCGTTAAAGTATGTTATGATTACTGCTTTCTTCTATTTCTTCTTGCAACATTATGCTAAGTAGTTTATTTCATCAAAAGTAGATTAGTCATTTCTTCGCTTTCATTTCATTTCTGCAATTTCCGTTTTAGCAAAGTAGATTAGATATTTCCTTGCTTTCATTTCAATTATGCAATTTCCATTTCAACAAAGTAGATTAGTCATTTCTCTGCTTTCATTTCAATTATGAAATTTCCATTTCACCACTTTAGATTAGTCATTTCCTTGCTTTCATTTCAATTCTGCAATTTCCATTTCAGCAAAGTAGATTAGTCATTTCATTGCTTTCATTTCAATTCTACAATTTCCATTTCAGCAAAGTACATTAGTCATTTCCTTTCTTTCATTTCAATTCTACAATTTTCATTTTAGCAAGTTCATTTCAGTTAGTTGAAATTTGTTTGTTCAATCAATTTTAGTTTTGCAGGTACAAGCAGAAAAAACAAAAAAATCACCCAGAAAGAGATTTCCTTTCATGCCTCATAGGAACATAGATAATTTAGGAAAATTCCTAGCCAACATCCCCACCATATCACAAAGCCACTGTTCTCTCTTCTTCAGTGGAAGTGATCCAAAAGAACCTTTAGAAGAACAACCTAAGATATTTGAAGAACTCATAGGACAATAAGAGGAAGAAAACATCCCTCCTGAGACAATGGCTGAAAACAGAAATGTCAAGGGGAATGAAGAAAGAGTAAAGGGAACTTTTCCCATTTGAGAGACCAACGGGGACACTAAAATGAACAACATAAGCCCTTTAGCCCTACCTCACTTCCATGGATTGACTACAGAAGATCCTGACACCTTCCTATTTGAGTTTGTTGTTATATGTTGAACCTATGACCATGCAGAAGATGAGCAGAAGTTGAAAGTGTTCCCTTCTACCCTCAAGGATGCAGCATTGTGCTGGTTCATGGGGCTACCTGGCAACAACATCACAACTTGGGCTGAGATGTAGCAAGCCTTTAGTCACAAATATTGGGACTACTATATATCAAAATATACCAAGGAAGAAATTTTCCGAATGACCATGGGAAGTGATGAATCCTTGCAATATTATGAATAGAGGTTATAGCTCAGTTATAAGAGGATTAAGTGCACACTTGACCCTAGATCTCTAAAGTTGGTCCTGCTTAGGGCAATTCCAGAAGACCTTCTAGACACTCTCCACTAACTGGCTCGGGGGCATATCTACCAACTACCTTATGAAGACATAAAGATTGCTTCTAGAAGCCATTCTAGGGTAGCCAGAAAGAGAGGTAGGGAGAATCAGCCCACAACCAGTACCTCCTCATCCAGTTCATCCCTTAAAGGAGAACTTGGAAACATGTTGGAAGACTTCAAGAGTAAGATGTTGTAGGCTCTTGCCATGCAAATGGATACCTTGCATATCAAAAGGAAACAAGAGGAAAAAGAGAGGGCTCTGGCCATTTTTTTCCCTAGGTGCACCAGAAGGCATCCTAGGAACAAGTGTCAATTGAACTCTATAGAGGTTTGTTTAGTCTGTGAAGAAGATCATTCTACAGATAAGTGCCCTTCCTTAGCTAGACTTAAAGCTGTATACCAAGGGGCCGAAGGAGCCACTAAACCACTCTATTTCATGAAACAAAGGAGACTACATGGACCTAAAACTTACTAGAAGAGAATTCGAGGGACTTCCCAGGCATACAAAAACCCCAATCAAGCCACTTCCATACCTTCTTGGTTTCCCCCTACTCACCCTTCCTAGTCCACACCTCCTCCTTGGTCATATCCATCTCAATATCATGCTCAACTAGCTACTCATTCATTTCAATCTTATGCACAGCCACAACCTCAGTGGAATGCATCTCATCAGGGGTGGAGCCCCCAATACAACTCTCCTCCCACTCTTTTGCCTCCACCACCTACTCGACCGCAACCATTTCCTCCTGCTCCACCAAGGAAACCTCAAATACCTGTTCAACTGAACCTGAACCCGAACAATAGATAGGCTAAGGAAGTATATAGTGGGGAACCATCATGCCCAACTTATGTTGTGGAAATTCAGGAGGTTAACCTATGATCTAGGAAGGTTCTCCCAGAAAGCTAGCCTCCCCCTAAGGAGGTGGAGGAAGATAAAGTGGAAAGTGATCGAAAGCAATTCCACCCTTTCCTAAGAGATTATCCGACACAACCCAGCCTACCCTAGAAGAAACTGAAATTCTGGTAGAATTGAAACAATTACGCGTAAAGATACCACTTCTCTAAGCCATAAAGGATGTGCCTATATAAAACAAGATGATCAAAGTGAAGTTTTTCAGGCATCTAGGTCGGCGCAAGAGAGACACCTGACCATTAATGTCATAGGAAAACTCTCTGACCTAATGTTGGGGCAAGTAATTTGTCTGAAGTGTCTAGACCCTAGAAGCGTCATAGTTAATGTTCACATTAATGGCACCATGATCCCACATACCTTGATTGATCTGGGATTTACCATTAATGTGATGACAAAGGACACCATGCTCAAGCTCAACCTCTAGGGCTCCCTGAGAAAGACCACAACAGTACTGCAGTTAGCAGACTGCTCCATCATGACCCCTGAGGGGATTATGGAAGATGTGATGGTCTCCATTTATTCTTAGGAGTACGCTGTTGATTTCCTTGTTCTCCGGCCAAAGGAAAATCTCACTGGATATCCTCTTATGTTGGGAAGACCCTGGTTGGCTACTGCAGATGCCTACATCAGTTGTTGAGGTGAGAACATGACACTAATGAATGGGCATACGTCCAAGCAGCTAATCCTATACCCTCCTGCCCAACCTTCATTGGAACATGATCTACCTCTCTGGTTGGAGGAGGAGGATGAGGATGAAGTATATTCTGCCACACTGTATTTAGTAGAAGCTACCATGAGGGGGGAAATCAGAGGATGAGGATGATATCATTGAACATCTATTTCAGAATCCACCCCCCCAATATTTTTCCATTAGAAGATCTAGTGAAAGAAACCTAAGACAATCCCTTAGTTGATCTCTTTGGGGCCGACCCCACCTCTCTCCATGTTAAGAACATAGAGATCAACCCTGAAAGAACCTTGAAAATCAACTCATCCCTATCCATCTCCCAAGAGAAGGAAATATGTAGCCTACTTAGAAAACATTTAGATGCCTTCGCCTAGAGATATAAGGAGATGAAGGGAGTGCACCCTTCAGTCTGCACTCATCACATTTAAATTAAGGAAGATTGCAGACCAGTCAGGCAGCCTCAAAGGAGGATCAATCCAACCCTTAAAGACATTGTCAAGGAAGAATTACAAAAGTTACTAGATGCAGGATTCATCTACCCCATCTGCGACAGTGAATGGGTCTCTCCTTTGGTGCTATTACCAAAGAAAAATGGTAAGTGGAGGTTCTATGTCGATTATCGAGAACTGAAAAAGGCCACCAAAAAGGACCATTTTCCTTTACCTTTCATAGATCAAGTGTTAGATGTTCTGGCAGCAAAAAAGTTGTTGTCCTTCCTAGATGGGTTCAATGGGTACAATCAGTTCCAAATCAGCCTGGAAGACCAAGATAAGACCACGTTCACTTGTCCCTAGGGTACCTCTACATATCGAGTCCTTCCTTTTGGGTTGTGAAATGCTCCCACCACTTTCCAGAGAGTAGTATTGAGTATATTTTCTAAACTGGTTCATGATGCAGTGGAAATATATATGGATTATTTTACTCCTTATGGTTCTAACTTTGAGGAAGCTTTATCTAACCTAGGGAAAGTTTTGGACAAGTGTATTGAAATGAACCTATCCCTCAGTCCAGAAAAATGTGAATTCTTGGTGACTGAAGGGACCGTGCTAGGTCATACAATATCTCAACAAGAATTACAAGTGGACCCCAACAAAATTGGCGCCATCCAAAGGGCCCCACCTCCTCAAAAGGTGAGATATGTCCTAGGCCTAGTGAGATATTATAGAAGATTCATTAAAGATTTCAGTGAGTTAGCCTCTCCATTGTTTGGTCTTTTGGGGAAATATGTTCAGTTCATATAGACTGAAAACTCTCAAGAAGCCCTAGAAACCTTGAAAAGTAAACTTATGACTGCCCCAATTTTGAGAGGCCCAAATTAGGCCCTACCTTTCCACATTCACACAGATGCCTCAAACAAAGCAATAGGGGTAGCATTAGGGAAAGTTGATGAAAAGTTACCTTATGCCATATACTTTATAAGTAAAAAATTGTCAAAGGCAAAGTTAAACTACACTGTAACCCAAAAGGAACTCCTAGTTGTAGTACATTCCTTGAATAAATTCAGACATTACAATACAGGCTATCAAACCTTTGTACACACTGATCATGCTGCAATTAGGTATCTAATGAACAAACCAGATATAAATGCTCACATTATTAGGCGGATGCTTTTATTGAAGTGGTTTGATTTAACCATTATTGATAAGCCTAGTAAGGAAAATGTTGTTGTTGACTTTTTATCTAGAGTAAATTTGCCTGCAGATGAGGAAGGAATGGTGGATGATCAAATGCCAGATGAGCACCTATTTTCTATCTCAGTAGTCTTTTCATGGTTTGCCAACATAGAAAATTACTTGGTTTTAGCACAGTTCCCACCACACCTGACCTCCAAAGAGAAGAGCAAGATCATGAGGAAAAGTGCCCCTTTCTCCTGGATTCGGTGAAATCTCTTCAAACTTGGCCTAGATATGATTTTGAGAAGATGTGTCGAGGAAGAGGAAGTTTTTTATATTCTCCTGACCTGTCATGATGAGCCTCATGGAGGAAATTTTGCAGCAGAGAGGACTACCTTGAAAATTCTGCAAGTAGGTTACTATTGGCCTACTCTTCATCAAGATGTGAAAAGATATATTAGCTAATTTGATCGATTCCAAAGGATGGGGAAACCTACTCCAAAGGACGAGATGCCTCTACAAAATCAAGTGACATTTGATCCATTTGAGAAGTGGGGCATGGACTTTGTGGGTCCTATCAACCCTCCTTCGAACTAGAAACAATACATCACTGTGTGCATCGATTATCTGACGAAATGGGTAGAGACAAAGGAAATCAAGGCAGCAACATAAGAAAATGTAGCTAAGTTTTTAAGAGAGAACATATTCTATAAGTTCATGTATCCAAGGGAACTAGTTATAGATCAAGGCAGTCAGTACACCTCCAATTTGATTAAAGACCTGCTCACACATCTTAAAATCAAGCACAGGACTTCCAACCCTTACCATCCACAAGCCAATGGACAGGTGGAAGTCACCAATAGAGCTTTAGAAGAAATTTTGACTAAGGTAGTGAGCGGCAGCAGGAAATATTGGGCAGATCGATTGGTTGAGGCCACCTGGGGATAGAACACCACATGGAAGACCACCACTAGGTTCAAACCCTATGAACTAGTCTATGGGAAGAAGGCTTTGCTTTCAATAGAATTTGAATTCAATACACTAAAGATGGTAGCACAACTGGACCTAGATATTAGCCATGCACAAAAGGAAAATCTTCTCACGTGTAATGGATTGGATGAATAGAGATTGAAGGCCCTTCTCCACACAGAAGTAGTCGAGCTTCAGAGGAAGATATGGCATGAAAAAAACATCAAGGAGAAGAAATTCAAAGAAGGAGATTGGGTATTGTTGTATGACTCAAGGTATAAATATTTCAAGGGCAAGCTAAGGACAATATGGCTGGGAACCTACACTGTGGAAAAATGCAATGACAATGGTTCAGTCCTAATCAGGACCATTGATGAGGAAGCCATCCCCATGCTTGTCAATGGGCATAGGTTTAAAATCTACAAGAAGCTCCTCTCCAATCAAGCATTTCCTGAAAATCTGAGCAAAATAGTGTTTTTAGTGGAGCAAGTCTCTACGTCCACTTCACCCACTCAATAAAAAAAAATGACTCTAGTGAAAACCTCTATGAGGCGCTTGAGTCGCATCATTAGGCTGAAAATATATTTGGAGGTGGCCCGGTGATGACAAAAACAAAAAACAAAGAGAAGGCGAAGAAGATCCCTAGGTGAAAACCTCCATTAGAGGCGCCCAGGGTAGGCAAGTAGGGTGAAAATGTTTTGGAGGCACCATGGTTGTCTTTTCAAGAAAAAAAAACAGAGAAGAAAGGAGAAAATTGATTTTTTTTTTTGCATTGCAGGTTATAGATGGACCATAGGAAACAAGGGGACATGGTACAAAACCTATTACACACCCTCTATACTCTTCCCCATCTTTTTTGATTCTCTTTCCACCCCTCGGTGTTTTTTCCTTAGGACTATGTATCCTATAGGAAGCCCTGTGTTTTCTACAGGAGGCTCTTGTAGAAATCACAGAGAGCTTGAAATGAAGCTAAAAAAATGATCAAAGAGCTGGGAATTTTCATAGAGAGCCTGTAGACCATCCTACAACCATCCACCATCCTAACCCTTCATCCCACACCTGCACCACCTCATTTCGAACTATTTCTTTCCTCCCTGCAAATAAAACACAGAACCCTATTTTTCAAAAAAATCGAGGAAATAAAGAACAACGCCCCTACAACTCACCTATAGCCTACCAGATACTTATCCATTGCCATCAAATTCTTAAAGTCTCCTACTCATAGCCCCTACATAAGCCTCAACTAAAAATTTTAGAGGGATAAGCAGCTACAGGAGCTCTTGTAGGACTCCTGTAGCCGCTGATCCCCTTAAAAATCAAGCTCCAGTAGCAGAATAGATGCAGCCACAAGTATGCAAAAGATGTCCTAAGTGAGATGCATCTAGGGAGCACCTGTGCAAAGAAACTGAGCCACATATCAAGAAGCCACAAGCACATAGCAATAGGAATACAGGTATGTAGCACCAGAGTCTGAGCATGCAACAACGAAAAAGCTTGGCAACACTGTAGCACGAATATTTCGACTTGCAGGTAAGTGTCTAAATGCATTCCTCTAATTGCATCTGTATTATTGAAAACTACATAAAAAAATGGAATGGTTGAAGATTAAATTCGAAAGGTGGCCATTTAACTGGCCACCTTTGTCCAATTCAACCGTGCTCATCTGGAGATCACATTGCATGTGTGTCCAGTTAGCTCACGGAAAATCCAAAAAGACATGTAGTGGTGGATGTTGAACTAGAGCGCAAATGATGGGAAGTGATTGTGAGCAGAAAGCATAAAGTCTCATGATGACGCTACAGTGGGGACCAACGGTCCAAATAATGGTAATGTACGCTTTCTGCCACCTCACCTCATCATTGAAAACCTCTCCAATAAGCGTAAGTACACTCTCTCGAGCTTATTCACCACCTTTTTTTCCACTTTTATCGTTGTTCCCTTGATTGCAGCGAGCTCCCTACTACCTCTAGAGCATTGAAACCATAACTCTCTGTCATTTTCAGAAACCTTCCTCTTATCGGGTTCTACAAGAGCATTACTAGGCTCTACAGGAGCCGTAATAGTTCTACAAGAGAACCTCCAACCGTTTCTACAAGAGGGCTAGTGAGCAGTCTTGTAGAAGAGAAAACGAGATTTTCATTCAAATTTGGTCTCGAAGAGGTATGCTCGGTGCAAACCCACTTTGCATTTTCATATATACAAGTGGCGTTGTTGTTGTATGATAGAATTGAGCCTAAAAAGGAAGAGGAATTACATTCAAAAAAATTCTACCTGCTTCTTAAGAAAAGCACAATTTTCATCTGTTCTTTGTTTCTGAAGTATTGTCTCCTCTTCACCCTGGTTTTCACATATACGAGGTTTGATGCACTTGTAGGAAGAATTAAGCCTAAATGAAAGAGAAGTTGCATTAAAAAGTCTGTCTGTTTCTTAAAGAAAAACAAAGATTTTTCCTCTGTTTCCTAGTTTTTGAAAATTGTTGTCTCCTTCTCCACCCGAGGGATTCCAAAGATTCTAAACATCATGACGAGGGGATTTATGTGGAAGGAACCTCTAAACTTAGCCAAGCTACATGAACACCCTAAGGTAGTAGACCTTTTTAATAGGGCCAATCGGACGCCATTATTTGAAAAACTTCGTGGGTATGATGAGGAAGTAACGTAGGAGTTTGCCCTGTCCTTGATACCTCACTCAAAAACCCATGCCACTGTTAGTTTTAGGAGTCTCACCATGGAAATTACTATAGAGTTCATCAGTAGGGTTACTAGTCTCCCACTTGGACTACCCTGGAGAAAGGAGGAAAAACCACTGGGTCAAGTTGCCAAGAAAACCTTCCTCTAGCCAAATGAGCATCCTGTAGAGGACAAAAATGGCATCAAGAAAAAAATCATCCCTTACCCCTGGGATGAGGTCAGTTATCAGATTATCAAATACATCTCCCATGAAGGAAGGTACATCATAGTTTATGGGTACCATTTCAGACTCTTGCATGAGTTAAGATATGCCATGGATATTCCTGCACCCCAAAAACTCAGTCCTCCATATTTTCTCCTCCAGTCCCTAATAGATTCTTGCAGTAAATTGAAGGCAGGAGTTCCATACCAATTGGCTCACTATGGGATAATTAAACTGTTGGTGGAAGAGGCTCTCCACACCTTCACAATACCCATAGCCTAGGAGATTTTTAGAAATATTACAATGGAAGATGATGTAAATGTCGTCACATATGACCTCAGTCCATCTCAAAGTAAGGGAGAGCAACAAAAAGGGGAAGATGAGGAGGAAACCAAGAGAGAGGAAGAGAAACACCAAATGGAGAAAGAAAAACATGAAACAGAGGAGGAAGAGACCAAAGCGGAGAGGAATAAGGAACCTAGAACAAAAGAGAAAAAGACTAAAATAGAAAGAAAAAAGACTAAATCTGAGAAGAACAAGGCTAAAGCAGAGAGGGGAGAAACTAAACAAGATGGGAAGGAAATTAAAACAGGGATAGAAGAAATAAAACTAGTAGAGGCAAAAAAGACAAAAGAAATAGAAGCAACGAAGGCAGAAGTGTCTCCTAAAACACTAGAAAGGGAGGCAACAACTCTTCTTGGTGCACTCAGCACCCTAGTTAAACCCAAAAAAAAGAGGAAAAGGCCACCATCAATGTATTTCAGGGCTCGAAAAAGCACCAAGATAAAAATAGGGAAGCCACAGCCACCCTCAAAAGAGCCTATCACCATTGAGGATTCTCCTACTGCTAAAAGGGAGGATTCTCCATCCAAATCCCCCATTACCTATGAAAGAGGAAGCCCTAGATCTTCCACTTGGAAGGAAATGATAAAACTAAAGGACTCTAAAATAGTCCTTCAAGAGGTACAGACCGCTCTACAGGAGACCTTGAAAAAGCTATTTTATACTAAGAAACTTGAGAAAAAGGTAGAAGAGTAGACCTAGAAGAAGGATGATGCAGTAGAGATACCAGAACCTGACCCCCAATCTTGTTTAGGCTCTTGTTACAGCCTTCTTGATAGAGGAAAAGTTATTTCACAGAAATTTGCAGTCCCACTTTTCTTTGAACTGGAAAAACAAAGGATAAGGAGCGATCGATGGATGAGGATCGTGAAGACAAAAAGGGTGAAAGACATTGGCGTATGGAAAACAAGCTGAGAGAAATGCACAAGGCACCTTGCATTGTAAGACATGCAGAAGCAAGCAGAAAATCTCACTTGGAGGCAGAAAATGAAACGTTAAAGAAACAACAGGAAGAGAAGGACATACAATTGGCATGCATGGCTAACTGGTCTATGGAGACACTACAGTGCAGGCAACCAACCAAATCATATGGAGTATACCTCAAATACTGGTGGCTACAGTTTCAAATCAAGACCTTGGCATAGAGAGGTAGCATGCATTTTCAAGATTATAAATAGTTCATGGATATATTTGATCACAATTCAGCAGAGGACAAGGAAAAGTTGGTAGAGTTTTATTTGCATAACATGGCCCTTACTGATATGAACCTATGGGACCCCAATGCTGGGTTAGGGGACTTGCAGCTGATGGACATGGCATCTTGGATGAGTCATGAGGAGAAAAAGGCCACAAAAATCAAGAAGTTGATGGCAAAAGAACAAAATGAGCCCTTCATGACTAGAGTAGAGCCATCAAACCCTATGGATCTCACTAGCACACACCAGCAACTTGCAACTGATCGTAAAAGTGCCCCTAAATATGTTAATGATCAAGCTCAGGCAATCACACACTTTGGGGACATAAAGAGATTGCTTGGAGATGACTACATTCATGCCTATATAAGAAGGTGGAACACACTGCCACACAGCCTACAGATCACGGAGTATCACTCCCCAAATAGATAAAAGAAGCACTAAGGAGAGTGCCACTCTACCAGCATTCTATGCAAAGTTTCAAGGCCCATTGGATTGGCCTCACGTTGAGTCCCCCACTACTGCTAGGACTGCTAAAGGGCACAAAGGAAGAAGAGGAAAGACAATAGTGGGTGAAGTTGGATAGAAAGGCTAGATTCCATGATAGGGAAGAAGATCTCATGTTAGAGGCATGGGATGTCAGGGGGGCCACCAGGGACATAAAAGATGAAGAGATGGACTAGTTGCTTAGAGGATGAGCAACACATTCAGTAGGGGATGATGATGAGCCAAATAAATGGGTAATTATATGGGCTCATTTGGCCTTTTAACTCAGCTTAATCCACTATTCTTATTATTTTATTGCATGTTTCTTATTATATTTATGCTAATAGAGTGAATTGGGTTAGTCATTATGCCATGAAGTCTAATGTGTGGTTTTTGTAGATTTTTGGCCAATTTTGAGACAAATTCAAAGGTTTAATGAGCATTTGACAGCCAATGTTCGAGGAAAACAAGGGAGAAGGTTTGTAGGAGGGTGTCCCCCTCATTTATGAGCCCTTACCTCGAATCCTCTTTCAGAGAGCTCAAAGCACAAGAAACACATCAATACATCAAAACGACAACCAAGCAAGTGAAGAAGAACTGTTGTCTACCTCTAGTCTTGTGAGCCAAGCCTCCTTGATTTTAGGAGAGCTATTGGAGGCTCCAGTTGTATAAATAGAAGGGCTTAGGTGCTCAGTAGTTTAGTTGGATGTTAGTCAAATTTTCACACTTTTGTTGCAGTTTTTGCTCATCTCATTTCGAGCTTACTTTTGTGAACAGTTCTATGTAATGTGACTATTATTTTGATAATGGCGATGAAATATTTACTGAGATAGCACCAATTTATTTTAGAGGGCCAAAGCTCTTGGGTTAGGGCCCAATCCAAGCTGCCCAACACCTCTTGCTTTTTACTCATATGTCTTTTCTTTAGTTCATAAATCAATTTCTATTAGATAGATTCATTTTATCTTAGTAGAATAGGTTGCTTTTGGTGCTTTACATAGTTGTTTCCATTTCAGTTGCTGAGGTATGTTAAATAGTTGTAAGAGAAAGATACAAAAGGGACATCAACAGAGCCTAACCTCATTTCCTCCCTTGGGGAACCGAAATTGAGTTCAAGATCTGCTTGCTGCCATAAAAACACAGTTTTGCTTTCCCCATGCAATTTCTAGTGTTTTAGTTTGATTTAGAGGTTAATGCTTTGCTTCAAACCTAGTTTGTCATAATCATCTTTGTTCCTGCAATAAATATCTTTACATGCTTTCCTTTCCATATAGCATTGTTCAACATTTTATGTTCCTAGGTCAGAATTTAGTTTAACATGAGACAATTTTGTTTTTGGTACAGCTAGCTTTTTTCTTGCTCAGTTTCAGTGTTTTGACTTGCAGCTCTATTACAATACATCTTTGTTCATAATAAATCCATACATTAGCCTTCACCATCTTGTTTTCTACATGTTTCACAGGTCATCCACAACCCTTCACAAAGCTTCCCTAATTTCCGCATTTTCCCCATAAGCTTTCTTGTTGCCTCTTGAACAAATCCAACCATCATCTTCTTTCCTAATCACCCTTGATGAGTTTTAGACACCTTATCTCATCCCTCTAGTCTTCAACTACTCTTTCCCACCATTTTTCTAGCTTTATACCCTCTAAAATAGCTCTCAGCATCCTCCTGTAGATCCTCCTATAGAACCTCTTGTAGATCCCCTGCAACCTCTTGCAAAATTTCGTGAAAGTAACTTTTTGAAGTCTGATTGCAGAGGAAGTCTCTAGAAGGTTATGAGGGGCTTCTTAGGACCCCTCCACACCTTCCAACAACTTTAAAAACTCCAAGATTGCCTTTGGTTTCCACCTAATCACTGCCACATCCATAAACAGTTAAATTACATGCATAACAAAATACACAAAAATCCAAAAAAAATGTTTTTCCTTATTTTGTTCTAGAAATAGCTTGGATAGGTGTAGTTTATTTCCTCAGTAGGTAATGGCACTCCTTTCCAAGATCTTCACCTCTCTTCTTGCAAAATTAGGGTTAGTGGGTAAATTAGGGTTTGTTAGGGTTTGATTAATACTCCAATCTTCTTTCTCTTTCCGTAAGTAGGATAGCCTCTGCATAGTTAGATTTATTTCACCACAGTTAAAAGCTTCTTCTAGAAAGTCATAGAAGTTGGCTTGAGCTCCTAGTGATCTTGCACTAGCTGACCAAGTGACAGCCTACAGGAAGAACTAGTACTTATGGATACAGCATTGTTACTTCCATGTTTGTTACAAACTACCAGGTTAGTAAAAGTAAAGTAGGAAGCCCCATGAATTGTAGTATTCTTGTTGCAATACTGGTGCTCGCCAGAAGGTTGCATCAATAGTTCCAAGAGGAGGATTTTGTAGGTAATAAGTTTCATGTGTGATTTCCTAGCTGAGGTGTGAATGCATGGTACATGCATTTGTTTATTTAGATTATTTGTCTTCCTTAGCATGGGATTTTCTTGGTTTAACAGTGGTTTTAGCCTTGACTTTCCATTTCCTCGATAACCATGGTGTGATGGGATTCATTCTTGGTTGAGCTTTGGATTGCCGAGAGGTTTTAGAACATGGTGAGGTGGTATCAGGAAAATTCCAAAGGGTTGGGGCTGGAGATGGTTTTCTCCAAGAAATCCTTGAAAGGTGGCCGTAGACAAGAAAATTCTTCAAGATACAGTGAATGAATGTTGAGGCGTCAAATCTTGGCTTGGTTTTGTGATATTGAGACTAGTTTAGGTAAGATCACGGTAGTTTGAGGGTGCGGGTGGTTTAACCTATAAATTCTATGGTTTGTTTATCCCATGAGATCCTAGATTCATGCTTGGAATGGCAAACGGTTGATAGGCAGAAAGAACAATTTGATTCAGCCCAATCTATGTTCTGGTGGTATGTGGAAGTCCCTAACTTGGCTGGATTTTCCATATGTTAATAAGAACTATTTTACTATTTTGATCTATGAGTACTTCTATTTGTTATTATATGGATTATGTGGTTGTTTTTTTGTTATTAATATTCTGGTTATATGTTGGTTATAAGTATGGTTCTATGACGTAGTCTAGCTATAACATTTGTTCAATGATTTGATGAGTAATTTAATGGTTGATGAATGCATGGGATAAAAAGTTTTGTTGCAACTACTTGAGAGGGAATTAGACCTTTTTCGTTATTCTTACATGAATTTCAAATATTTAAGATCAAATATGCATTCATGAACTATGACTTAGGTGTTCACCATATTTTTGATGAAATGTATATCATGTTCTAGGAAGTGTAGATGAATTTGTTTCGTCAAGTTTGAAAGTTTGGAATTTTTATTACTACAATTATGATTCTGGAAAGTGACAAGAAGTTTTGGAAAATGGTCCAAAGAGTAGCCTAGATTACGCTCAGATATCAGAACCATTTCCACTAAAATTGGAAAATTAGGCCATAGTTACATGGAAGGAGGCTTGTTCATGCGGTTGGGACCTCATAACTACACTCTTTCATTATTACGCATGTGGTTGGAGGTTAGGCTTATGAAAAGCTAGCTCCAATCAAAATCTGGTAACCAGAGGTTGTGGATTGATTTATGGGTCATCTAGTGCTCCCTTGGCGTATCAATAAGTTTTCGAATTATAGGCCCCACTTCCATAAGTAGAACTTGGAGGTGGGATCATGTCATAGTAGCATTTAGCCAGAAAATTACCCTTAGAGCTTGTAAGAGAGGGTAACTATTGGGAGGAGGCATTTAAAGAATGAAAGGGTTTGCACATAAATCCAAGTCTTGACAACCTCAAGTTTTGAAGAGGATGATTTTTGAATAATTGCATTAGAAGATATAAGAGTGTGGGAAGGAATTATGAGGAAACTATATGATAAAATGATTATTATTAAAAAAATAACAACCTCATTAATGGAAGTCTAAAATGATCCCAAGGGAGAAGATTCATTCATAAAAGAAGCTTTAGTTTTATTAGACCACATGTATGAATGGGGCACAAGGTATCTTGATGCACCAAATTGCTTGTCTATAAAGCATAGAATCAGTATGGAATGACACAATGTGGAAGTTAGGATTTCCATACAACCCCAAGATAATTTGTTAAAATATGTGGCTAAAATGTTGTAATTATTAACAACTTCGTAGCTCACTGGAATCCCTTTTCATATCTCTAAATATAGCTTCCATTAGAGTGTGAGGAATAGTAAGAATGGAATAGTGTTGGGCACGCAATACCCCCACAACATGTTTTTGGGCTCAAAGACCAAGTTTTAGTTAAAGGTTTTGTAAGACTCTGCGAATTGCAAGCGCAGAGCGCGAAGTATAAGTTAAGTCATAAGGTTGTTCGCCCTAAAGTAATATAATGCAATGTAAAGTCAAGTCAGCCTACCCATGGCCCGCAGACCATGTGATTGTATAAATAGAGTGAGGCTCTAAGTTGTAAAGATAGCCAAGGAAGAAGAGACAAGAATATGAATGGTTCGATCTTAGAATAGGATTCTAAGTGTATTAGGTCATAGTAGTAGGAAGAGGTTTTGTAGTTGACTGCACAGAACCCTGCATCTGAGTCCATAGGGTGGTGTCGAGTCTATAATGAGGATTGAAGATTAATAAAGAGAAGTTGATTCTTATTTCTATGTATTTGCTATACATTTCCTTCTTTACATTTATTTATTTATTGCGCGCACTGATATGATTGTTGAATATGTTGTAGTAACCATTAATATTACACACACAGGTTAAGTAATCGGGTAATAACAGATTAAAAGCAATGAACTTGGGTATTATATGGGTTGTGCCCCGAGTACGGCTGCATGGAAACAACAACACAGGTTGTGAAGGAATAACAAGTGCGTGTAGCAACATATGTGCACAGTCAAACTACGAACCTCCAAAAGCCCATCAGACATTCCCAAGGTGCGGAAACCTAGTTTTGTCACCCTCCCATACTATTTCGGGTGAGACATCAGTCCGCACTCCATGGACTATTGCCGAAAGGGCCAGTAGTACTGGGATTCTCTTGCCTAAATCACCTTTAAACCTGTGTAGGGCCAATACAAGCCAACAAATGGTTCCATTGCCGAGACCAGGATCTACATAAAGGAGGTCTGATGTTGTGCGACTGGAATCCAACAAAGAAAGAACTTGAAGAGTGGTTGGAGAAGAAGATTCATGAGTTCACGATGTAGGAAAACATAATTCCATGAGTATTTAAGGAACAGTGGTTGGAGCGCTACTTGTATACATAAATACACGACTTTCTTTGCATCCTTTCCTTCTAATATGTATGAGTGGATCATGAAGTTAGCAGATAGCTAGGGAAGGTGTAGGATTGAAAAACCAATAGTGTGGACTCCAGAATTAGTGTGCAAACTAGAAGCATCAAAAGATAAGATCGCATGAGCTGTGGAACATTGGCTTGATCAGATAATAGGAGGATTTTGTAGTTTTTAACCTCGTACAGAAATTACCTGCATACGAATTCTAAATCACAAGAAAAAATAAAATGCGAGAGCATAACACATAAAACACATATACACAGAGATTTACCATTGGATCCCAAAACCGGGACTACCAGCTTGATTTTTCATTATGTTCCTTTCAATGTTACAATACATATTTATACATGCTGAAGCATCCAATACCATGGAT
>APFE031245402.1:198625-211368 GCA_000404065.3 Pinus taeda
CAATGTTACAATACATATTTATACATGCTGAAGCATCCAATACCATGGATCGAAAACCATCGCGTCCAAAACCATGGACCAAAAAACCATCACGTCCAAAAAACATGTGCTAAAATCATGCACAAAACCATAGGTGGGTCCGCCCAACCTAACATAGGGTCCAAAACCAAAATTTTCCAGGGCGCTGCCCTGAACCCCATAAAGTGGGGTTACGGGTACCCCTCAAACCCCCTGTTAACTATGTGGAAAGAATATAACACAACCCAACAATAACATACTTGTGCATGGTGTTTGCACTGATCAACAAGTTTGGGCTGGTGGCTATGCGCATCAACTCATCAAAGTACAAGTCAAGCTCTAGTCATACCTGTGCCTTTTCTTCGCCTGTGTGAGAGTCCCAATAGATGGGATCACATGCGCATGCACAACAACATCCATACTCTTGAATACACGTGCATGGGAAGCCTGTAGACTAGTGATGAGCTGCAAGAGCTCTTCATAGTTCCGAATCTGACTCCGGATCTATGCCTTTAGCTCGACCACTTTGGGCTTCATCATCTTAGGCAAGTGAAGTGGGGATCCCTTGTATCTCATCGTCCATGTTTGCATGTAATCAACAACAACATGCACATTTGACAAGATACGTGCTCTACTAGCAAATCGCTGCTGCCATCCATTCAGATGGATGATTGCCTTATGCATGGTATCAAGCCTGGAATACAACACCCACATGACTGTGTTTAGGGAAATAATTCATCCAGTATTTACCTCTTCAATTTTTCTCGAACGGATGCTATAACCAATTCTCCTCCTTGCTTGGTTGTCTGCAGCTCCTTATCCATTCTCTCCTTCTCAACTACCAGGAAGTGAACACTTGAGCTAGTGGCTTCGACATATGCTATGGTAGCATAAGCCAATGTTGATGGATGTTTGCGCACATCAAAAATGATCACTCGTTCCTTGAACTGCACAAGAGATGTATGATCTTCCAGAGTTGACACTCCGTGTGATTGCACAACTCTATGTTGATACTCGTCAAATGAGATGTTGTGCATCTCTCCTTCTAGCTAATCTCCAAGAATCAGAGTGTCTCCCTGGTCTCTTAGGACTTGCTTGTCTTTTGGATGTGGTGAAGCTAGTGGGTTGATCTCTTCATGGTGGGGAATGAGGTCAATGTCTTGCTCTAACTCTTGTTGCTCCATATCTGTATCCATATGTTCAAGTGCTTACTCTATCTCTCATGTGAAGTCTTGCTTTTGCAATGGTTCACCCTGTCTACCTGATGCCAACTATTCTGATGAGTCCACTACTTGTATGGGTGTTGTTTCATTCGTCCGCACAAGTTGTGCTTCCTACTGTACCTCTTCTTGCTATGTTTCCTTCACTTGTCTACGCAGTTCTTGTTCCTTCTAGAGTTGCTCCTTCAACTCATGCAACTCCTTCTCTGTTTCCGCCATTCTCCATTTCTCTCTTTGCCTTTGCACATTTCACTTGTCACGCTGTTGCCTCTTTGTCTCTATAGCCATAGCTACTTTATCCATAAGTGTATATGCTCGGAACTTGTAGCTTTACTCTTCCTCCATTCGATTGACAATCTTCCTCTTGCCCTTGTTGTGCACTGGTATGTCTTGAGCGATAAAAAGGTGTCTTTTAACCCCTATTTACCCTACATTAATTATCAATCCAGGTACGATGTTTTTATCTCAACAGTGTACTCAGTCTGAGGCAGTCACTTGTTCAAGTGTAATGCTTGCAGTATAGTGCTTACAAAAGTAAAAGTAAATGAATGTTGGAAGCAAAATCTAATTGAAATGGCAAGAAACTTAAATGCTTTGTAACTAAATCATTCACTCAAGAAACTACAACAATCATCAGTCAAGGATGCAGTAATGATAACTCTTTCCTTTGTAAATTGATGTAAATGAAAATCAATCATAGAAAAGATCTCCAATTTGAGAACTTAGACAGCAGTAGCCAATGTTCGTTGCAGTTGTAGATATTTCTATTCACACCAAAGCAAATACTGGAAATAAAAATTCGATTAGCCAAAAAGGAACAACAACTGAATCTATTGGAAAGATCGAATAGCAAAGCTTAATCTACAGAAATGAAATAGGCAACAAACTTAACGGAAATCTGTTGAACAACAACTTTCAACTAATAAAGAAATTGAACACAATCTAAGCAAGGAACAAAAAATCTAAGTAAACCTACAGAAATTGAACAACAAACTTAATTAAGTGAAAACACGCAGCGACTATAGAATCAATAATCTTATTCTAGCATACAGGAAATTAACCATAGGTAGAAAGGAACGGAAATTGCAATTATAATTGAACAACAATCGCAATTATACGTGGACTGTAGTTAAATGAAAAACAATCACAACTATAGATGAACAACAATATCAATCTGTAAATGAACAACAATATCAATTTGTAAAAAAACAACAAAATCTGAATTAGACAATGCAATATGATTTTAGAAGGAACAACATAACATTTTCGGTTATGGATAATAATTTTTCTATCCAATTAAGATTTCAATATAATAGAGCAATTTGGGTAAATGTTCAGAAATGAAAGATTACTGAATAAAGCAAGTTAAGGGAATGAAAAGAAAATCAAACCACACACGACTGTAATCGTAAAATAATGATACAAGAAGCAAGTGATCCACTAGGGCTGGGCCCTTAGCCACCAAGGAAGCACTGCTGTGGTTACTCCAGGATCAAAAGACGGAACAACAACGAAGTTATATATTAATCATAAATGGCAGAGTTATAACGATCGCTGTTCAAAGAGAGTCGATGATCAAAGTTAAGTTTACAACAATAAGTTCTACAAATTGACAATAAAATCCACCTCCTGGGCTACCAGCACTGTACCTTTTTATAATGGCCGGGTAGAAGTATCAAAAATACAGATAAGTCTTGAAGCAACGATCCCTCAGGATCAAAGGATCTTGAGGGATTCGCCATATCTTTGATTTCCAACTTATCTTTTTGTATTTTTGCGTTGATGCAGCATTTTCTCTTCCTTTTCCTGGACCATGCACTCCAATCTTGATTTCGTCGCCTGGATACGACTTCCTGTTAAAGGGACAACAATTATTTCAGCTTTGTCTTTTCCTCCTAAATAATGATTTTCCATTTTCTTCACTTTCTGTATAGAAAAAGACAATAATTAGTCTTTTTGCATCAATCGCAAATCTCCTTAATTCCACCACAATTCTTTAATCATATTGCCATCTTAGAGTGTAAAGAAGTTATGATTCAAAGGAGAAGATAAAGAAATAAGTGGTAAATACACAACTTTTCCAATGCTCAACACACTACCTGCTTACCCTTTTTCATGCCCTCATGAAAACATTCAAATTTACATGCAAGGTAGTTAGGGAATAGGCTGGAGAAGGATTTTCATGCAGTGGTCTAAAACCATGATTTCTAGCTAAAGCTTCAAAAATATGCCCCGTCTGGCCTTCAGGAAATTCATATAGGGCTTTATACCTTGGTGCACGATACTAGATGATTTGACTTCAAAACCTACAACCTAACCAATGCAGACACTCTCTCAATATGATGTCACTATAGGTAACCAAGCAATCAACGACTAGCTTAAATTTTTTGTAATTGAATGGATCTCAGTCCTAAACATTCCGATTGGAAGTCTTGTATCGGAGTTTAGCTGCTGCTATGGCAAGGTCTTTGATGGCTAGGAAGTATTCTACCCCTTGCTGGACAACTGCTGTGTGAATGGGTCTCAATGTCTGGATCACACCCTGCTTTCTCATCAAGCTTCTATGCTTATTCCACAGTTGTAATGGGTTTCTTGGTTTGCCCCTTACCCACAGATCTAACACATTCTCCTGTCTCGGAAAGGTATTATGGGCTTTAAACCACTTTATCTAGTTGACAACAAAAGAGATGAATTCCTGAAGCTGGATATCACCCACAAAAGGGCTAGGGTTTTCTTCCATTTCACCGTCCAGCACAAGATTCTGCAAATAAAACTCACATAGCAATCACTGGTCTTTCACCCCATAATGTTTACAACAGTTTATGAAATCATCAATAGTTTTTAACTCTATAGGCACCCCTGCCTTGATAGCCTTAATTTTTAATTGTAGGTACCTTTCCATAAAAAACAAAGCATAATTTTTGGTAGGTACCCTACATGTTAGAACATCAGTATATAGAGAACATAAGGTATCCATTTGACTCATAACTGTGTCTAGTCTATTGGTTACCTTTTAAACATTTTTCTTTGCCCTATGCCATCTATCGAAGGCCTCACTCTTCGATGCATTGATGTTCTTTACTTGCTACTGTAACTTCTGATATTTCTCTTGAGGAACAATTTCCTTTGTGAGGTTTTCTATCGTTTGTTGGGCCTATGCCAGATCTTTTTGAAGTCTCACTATCCTCGGATCATCGTCCATCATAAAATTTTTGGGCTAGAGATCTACCTAGATCTCCTTATTGTGACATCTGGTTCCTATAGTCTGCGTTTCCTTCTCATGAACTGTCCAATCGGTAATGATATTAGAGGACAATGCCTTTGTCTAGACATCCTTATTACAAACTGGTGTGCTTTCTGTTTGGGCCTCTGTGTTTGTAACAGCCGCATGCTCTTCCTTGCGGTCTTGGATGATAATGGGTTCGGTTTGAGTCCTTTTGGTCTTCATTTTGTGGGTTTCATCTGGGTGGTTACATCGTTTGTTCCAGGGGTTCTTTTTGAGATTTTCCCCATTTTTAGGACCTTTATTTGTTGTCTGAACTGTTTAACTACATTTAATAGCCTTTGTTGTTCCTTTCGCAGCCTCTGGATTTCATTCGTTTTGTTTGAAGGAACAGCTATTTCTTTTCTTGGGCCTAGGCTTTGTTTTTCAGGGATTGTACCCTCGCCTTGGCCTATTTCCATGTTTTCTGCTTGGAACACTTCTTCAGTGTTCTCATCCTGCTGATCAGGTTTCTTAGGGGTGGAAACCTTGGGTTGATCTGCTATTTCCCGGGCGGCTTCTTCTTCTACTTCTCCTTCATCATGCATTTCTTCGGATGCACTTCGACTGTGAGTAGAGTGTTCTTGTGATTGTCTTCCCTCTGCTTCCTCATCATTCATTTCTTCAGATGAACTCTTATTGTGAGCAGAGTGCTCCTGTGATGGTCCTGCCTCAATATCGAGGTTGAGTGGGTTGTGGGGCTGGATGTATTCCCCCATATTGGCCAAAATTTGGGCCAATTCGTCTTCTTGCAGAGGGTTTTTTAATGGGTTTTCGGTGGGTTGCTCTGCTTCCTCCCCTTCTTCCTCACCGGAGTGCTCAATTTCCTCTTTCGATTCCTCTTCTTCATTGTCTTCTAATTCTTCTTCTTCATTTTCCCCTCCTTCAAGTTATGGGAGTTGCTTGTCCTCTGAGTCATATATCTCTACTGGTTAGCTACTACTTTCTTGGGGATTTCCCAACATTCCTCTCCTTCTCCCCAATCTGGTAGACTATCTTTGTTTCTGCGGTCTCATTGGTGTGCTATCAGTTCTCTTTCATTTTGGGTATTGTAAGTCTAATCCCCCATATATTGAGAATATCAGTTCTTCCCAACTACTTTGCTGTTGAGCAAGACTGTAACTTACTATTAGCCGAATTAAGCCGTGATGACTTACTACCATTTCTACATGACGAGATTTTCTCATACTTCGAGCAGCATCATGCAATAAAGAATCTAAGTATGCGGGCAAATTTACAGCACATTTTTGTTTTAACAGAGCTAATAGTTTGAGATGGCATGGTCTTTCCATGTCTTTTCTACCATCGTAGGTGATGTAGCTTTGCACAATCCTGCCTAATTCTTCCCATGGCTGTCCTAGGGTTACAGGTAGAACTCCTTTTACTTTGATAATAAGGCTCTTTCCTTTGTCCCAGAAGATGGTTATAGCGTCTTGAAGTCTCACTTTCTTCTGGGTCCATACTAGTCCAATAGCTGGTAGTCCTGATATTTCAACAATTATCGCATCTGTTACTGTTATTTGCCTCCCCCTCACCATGGAACGATCTTCTTGCAAATTTTTCAGAAATTCAATGGCCACTGTCTCATTAGAATGCTGTAGTCAGTTAAGGTAGGCAATCCATCCTGATCTTATTAAAATTTTCCATGCAGCGTCGGAGATCATTAACACCTGCGGTTCGTTGCGTATCGATTTGCCTCCCATCTTTGTTCAAGCTTAGCACACTGTTACTTTTTTTACAAAGCAAAATCACAAAAATGGTGATGGAACAACAAGATGTTCAAGCTTTAGCACACTGTTAATTTTTATAGAGAAAAACACAGAAATGATGATGGAACAACACGCTGTTCATATTGGG
Organism: Pinus taeda; assembly: GCA_000404065.3. NCBI lineage: Eukaryota > Viridiplantae > Streptophyta > Pinopsida > Pinales > Pinaceae > Pinus > Pinus taeda. The sequence goes on from APFE031245402.1 coordinate 204,983, forward strand.
AAATATCAATACCATTAAACTTGCTATTCCCAAGTTTTGATGGAGTCATAGTACCTCCAAATAAGGAATTGAAACGTATGCCGGCATATTATGGAGGTCACCCACGCCCACCCGAAATGTGATAGGCCATCCTCGGTTGGAAAATAAAGGAGAAACATGCTAGAATGTAGTCGTACTGTAAAATAAAGGAATTGCAATATATCCATGACATGATTAAAAAAATCAACGAATTACTGAAATTAAGGCTTATGATGGAAATCGAAAATAGATATGGAAATGCCATGAAATGATACAAAAAATAGAGGATAGGACAGTTGACATAAGTAAAAGTTCTTATGCGGTCATTATCACTTTAACCATTGTAATTTATTTACAAATGATTTTTCATGTATAAAAGGTTCAAAAGGGTTATATAACATAATCTCATTTGAAAACAATATAAATATATAAGAAAAAGGGTTTATAATGACTACTGGTGTTTAAAAAGTATGACTTCAATACCATCAGCAGAGCTCTATTGCCCACAGGTGTCCATAACATTGACAGAGTTGCTTGTTTCACCCTTGGAACCATAATCCTTTGTGTATGCCTAGGAAAGTGTTGTGTGATGTCAGAATGGAGGCCATTGTGGTGGCTTGGTAACTAGATGAATCACAATGCCATTCACCAGGAAGGAGTGAAAGGTGGGTAGGTCGGCTCGTGATGAGACCTCCTGTTCCAAGGAATTTTTTATTTTTTTGATATGCCTCTTGGATCATATCCCTGGTGTGTTGGCCATAGTGGGAATTCCACTTCACTTGCTTCCTTATGATCATGGTAGGCTGGCTCTTGATGAGACCCCCTATCCTTCATCTAAACAATCATGTTAGTAATCATATAGATATATATTTTTCTCTTTTTTTTCTTTTTCTTTTATATAGCACTTTCCTATATATATACAGAGGTTGGCTCAACACTCCTTAAGAGTAGTGATGGTGGAAGAAGTCTGAACATCTCAATAGAGGAAAATATGCCCTTATTCTTATTCAATAATAATGATCAAAGAGAATTATGAAGATTTAAGGAAGAACCAACATGATAAAAATAACCAATCAAATTGGTTTTAATGAAAATAAAGAAAGCAAAGTGATATAAATAGTTGTGCCCTTTCCTCTTTTTTCTCATCGATCCCAAGCAATTACTCTAAAGATAACGATTTTTCTTTGATTTCCTGATTTCAGTATCCTCTAGTTTTTGTGTTCTTGTATAAATGTATAGTTGTGCCTTAAATGAACCATTATTCACAAAAATCCTCTAAATGATAAAGCACGCACACACAAAAAACAAAAAAAATGCACTCAAAAAGTGATGTTCCTTAAAAGGAACAATTGTTGTTCCTTAAGAGGGACAACAAAAGAATAGCTGCACGCAAAAACTGTGGTTCCTTTAAGAGGAACAACAAACAAAAGAAAAAAATACACTCAGAACTGTTGTTCCTTAAGAGGAATATCAACTGTTCCTTAAACAGAACAGCAAATAAAGCAAAAGCGAAATAAAATACCTTTCCTTGGTGGAATAGCCTAGATCATCCGAAATCGAAACTACTGTTCCTTCAGAAAGAATGGTAGAAAGGAAAAAAATGTGAAGGAGGGTTGTTCCTTTAAAAGGAATGACAAAACAATCTAGCGGAAGAGTTGTTCCTTTGAAAAGGAACAACAAAACAATTTGGCGGAAGTACTGTTCCTTCGGAAAGGAAAGACAAAAATGCGGAAATGCTATTTCTTCGGAAAGGAACAACAGAAAACGAAAGTGTTGTTCCTTTGGAAAGGAACAACAAAAATGCGGAAGTGTTGTTCCTTCGGAAAGGAATAGAAGAAGACGACAGTGCTATTCCTTCGCAAAGGAACAGCAAAAATGCGAAAGTATTGTTCCTTCAGAAAGGAACAACAAAAGAACGAAAGTGTTGTTCCTTCGAAAAGGACCAACAAAAACGTGGAAATGCTATTCCTTCAGAAAGGAACAACAGAAAATGAAAGTGTTGTTCCTTTGGAAAGGAACAAAAAAATGCGAAAGTGTTGTTCCTTTGGAAAGGAACAAGAGAATATGAAAGTGTTGTTTCTTCAGAAAGGAACAACAAAAATGTGAAAGTGCTATTCCTTCGGAAAAGAACAATAGAAAACGAAAGTGCTTTTCCTTCGGAAAGGAACAACAAAAGTGCGAAAATTGTTGTTCCTTCGGAAAGGAACAACAAAGTGTGAAAGTGCTGTTCCTTTGGGAGAGAACAACAAAATACGAAAGTGATATTCCTTTTGAAAGGAACAGCAAAAAAAAAGGCAGAAATGCTGTTCCTTTGGAAAGGAACATCAGAAAACAAAAGTGTTATTCCTTCAGAAAGGAGTAGCAAAAATGCAAAAGTGTTGTTCCTTCAGAAAGGAACAACAAAATGCAAAAGTGCAGAAATGCAAAAATCTGTACAAAAGGTAGTTTATACAAGAAGAAAAGAAAAACTTATGTACAAAGTTTAAAAACAATGATATTATTTAGTGAACCAATGCCGAGGAAGGATTATTTTCCTGAGCAAGAATCTGCATATCAAAATCTTCCCCGGATCTACTGTTAAAAGGATTCCCGAGTAAGCGGTTTATGGTACAGTCGCACTCGTGGCCATTTGCTTTAAAGGTATGTCTAGATCCATCGATAGTACTCAAAGTAATGATGCCATTATGATGCACTTTCTGGATTTCATACGATCCAAGCCATCAAGTCTACAGTTTTCCCGAAAAATCCTAAAACCTGGAGTCATATAGGAGTGCCCAATCTCCTTCGTGGAAGATTTTCTTTTTGATCAGGGCATCGTGCCATTTTTCTCTCTGTTGTTCAATTAATGCAATGCGTTGAAGAGCTAAGAGCCTAATTTCATCTAGATTGTTAATTTGATGTAATCTATTAGTCTGGGCCTCATTTAAATCTAGACCGATCTCCTGTGCTATTCTTAATGTTTGTATTTCGAACTCTATTGGAAAGATGGGTTCTTTTCCAAATACTAGCTGAGATGGTGAATAACCGGTAGTGTTTCTCCACATTGTTTGGTATGCGCACAAGGCCTCTGACAATCTTGAAGCCCAATCACGCTTGTGTGATGCGACGGTTTTTGTCAATATTGCCTCTATCACCTTATTTGTGCTCTCTACTTGGCCATTGACCTGTGGGTGATATAGAGTGGTAATTTTGTGCTGAATGGTGATAATTTTTTAATGTTGCAGTGATTTTATTACCTACAAACTATGGTCCTCCATCTATGATTATGTCCCTTGGGTGCCCATATCGCACAAATATTTGGAACAGGAAATGAATCACAGAGTCCTCTGTAGCTCTTGGAAGTGGCTCTGCTTCAACCCATTTGGTAACATACTTTGTTGCTACTAGAATATATGTTCTCTGATTTGATGATGGGTTGATTGGACCAACAAAATCGAGTGCCCAACACTCAAATGGTTCAATTACTAGCTATGGGTTTAAAGGCATTTCATCGGACTATCCAGGCGTCCTGCTCTTTGGAAACTATCATAGGCTTGAACTGATCCAACTTGGATCCATGAAAAAAATATCAAAGTGTGATGACTATATCAAATTAGGCCAGACTTCAAAATTCATGAACAAAGAGCGATCAGGAAGACCTCTGGACAGTGGAGTTTGCAGCCAGTAAGGAACGACAAGGACGGCGGTCAAAGCGCGCTGACTGAGGCCCATGGAGACCACACAAGAGGCAAAACTGGCGGTTAGGAAGCCTATATCGGGAAACAAAGGCCATTTTTGATGCGGGATTAGTGCTTGCTGGGCAAAACCCCTTGAAAAGGAAAAGCCCCGAAGCGTTCAGTATATGGGAATTCGAGGAACCATAGTGAAAGTGCTAAGGTGAAAGGCGGGTCTCGTGCTTCAAAACTGGCGTTATATCGGAGGCACATTGGGATGGTAAGCGGATTTGATAGAAAATGAACGATTCCATTTAGCGCACGACGCGTGTCCAGCGGATGAGAGAGAAAACCACCTCTCATCGTGCATTAACGGTCGAGCAAGTCAACTGCATGAAATGAGCGAACACTATAGGATCTAGGGATCCCAGATTTGATGACAGAGATTGCGCCTGATGGGAAAATCAGATTTGACAGGGGAATTAAGCTGCAACATAAAAAAGTTTGAAGTTAGATTTGACCGCTGAGTTGGCAGATGAATCATTCCACAGTGTAACTGAAATACCAAACTATCGAGGAAGAGCTGGCACAATTCAGGAAAGGAAATGTGGCCACCTCCCTATGGGACATTGGCGATGACGTAGAGGCAGACAACTCCAAAAAAACAACAGCACTCGATCTGAAGGGGTGGAAGAGGAAGAAAATGGTCAAGGATAGATTGGCTTTAAGCCATGAACGGATAGAGAATAGAACACGGAGACAAAGAGAGCGAGAGTGATGAAAAGACAATGAAGCAAGCAGTAGAAAACATAGAGTCGAGCTAACCTAAGGTAGCATCGAGCAGACAAAACTAGGTTTGAGAGGTTCAAACCATCCCTGTGAGGATATCTGTCGAGAATTGAGCACCATTAGACTCATCCCATTAAATACCAGAGAGGTCAAGACTTAGAAAGGAAAAGAGTATATGGACTCTAGTGGCTTGGGGACTCCAAGAACCACCCTACTAAGAATCCTCTATTTCAGGAGACTCAAGTTGAGCTCCTCATTGTAAATCTTTGCTTTAAATACATAATAAAAGAAGGCCACCACTGAAAGCTAGACCAGAGATGTAGCCCTGGAGAATAGGGTGAACTCCTTATTAAATCTGTTGTGTTCTTGCATTTGCTTACTGTGTTTCTCTTACTGTTTTCCCTTCTTTAGTGTCTGTGTGTTTTTCACTTTGATCAATCTGTTGCCTAAAATAACATAGACACACACCAGCACATGTGTCTGTAATACCTTCATTCATTAGTTAATTAACTAAGGTCGCTCACGAGTGAATTTCAGATCAACTGGTATCAAAGCTTTAGGCTGTTAAGGTTAGACAAGCTTGTGTTGGTTTAGCTATTGAATGCTAACTAGATCAAAGCTCAAATTAGGAGAAGGAGAGTTGGTCGAAACTAATCCTGAAATTGGGAGAGTCTATCCTCGGAAGACAATGTCAAAGGAACATTCTATGGGGCTAGACCCTCAATTCATAGATAGTTTCTTAGCCATAAATTCCATGGTAGAAGAAATGTATAGGGACTTTAGAAAACATAAGGATGAAGATTCATCAAGCTCTAAACAAGACAAAGGAGAAGATGAGTCACATTCCTATGACCACTCAAAAGGCAAAGAAAAGGAGGAAATCTTTCTCACACCTCCTGATAGCCCTAAAAAGAAAACATCTTTGATCAAATTAGATGTTAAATTTGATTTACCTATATACGATGGAGAATTGAATGCAGAAAAGCTGGACAATTGGATTGGACAAATTGATGTTTATTGTAGAGTGCAGAATATCGTTTCAGACAAGAGCAAGATTCAGCTGGAAAGCCTACGCCTTGGAGGCACTACCTTGGTTTGGTGGGAAAGCAGGACCCAAGCTGACATGAAAATACATGGTAAGACTATCTCTGTTTGGGGTGAATTTGTTTCTACAATAAAAAAGCAGTTCTATCCATTGGCCTACATGTAGCAAGTCATGATGAGTTGGAAAACTCTTTGACAGTTGAAAGGGCAAAGTGTGCAAGGGTAAAATCAAGAATTTAGAAAGAGAGAATTGATTCTAGGAATCTCATTAGACTCACCTGAAACTCTGTTGAAGTACATTGGCGGTCTACATAGCTACATGAGGCACAATATCCTCTTGTTTAATCCCACTAGTATAGATGAGGTATCTGTACAAGTGACTCATCTAGAGGTTAGAGGAAAGAATGGAAGTCCAGAAGTTGGGGGATCATCCCAACCCACTGCAAGCAAGAAAAAGGAGAAAATAAAGTAGAAATGGAAAGCAAGGAAGGCTAACACTACACAGAAAAGTAAGGCTTCATGCACTCACTATAAAAAGGATGGGCATGATGATGAGCATTGTTGGATTTTACATCTAGAGATGAGACCTAAGAAGTAAGAGGGCAAGAATAAGAAGACTTTTGTAGCTATTCAGAAAGATTTGGGGACAAACTCAGGAGATGAAACAACCATTGTAGCCACAGGTATAAGAGGTAAGAATTTTGAAGCATCTACTAGTAATTCTGCACAATCTACTATTGATAAAGAAAATGAGACAAAAAGACATGAGCTTTTCCATATTCGAGTTATTTCCAAACATCAAAATATTGATACTTTGTTTGATAGTGGCTCACAAGTAAATTTGATTTCTGAAGCAATTGTAAAGAAGTTGGGATTAGTAAC
>APFE031245407.1:6750-20517 GCA_000404065.3 Pinus taeda
TTTGTCCATTCTCGCCCATCGCACCCTACAGAGGGGCCATTCAGTATGCATCGCACCCTATACACTGGGAAGGTGATATGCATTGCACCCTCTACACTGGGTATTCAGTATGGTCCAGTTTTGACCATTTCTTAGCAGTTTTTAGTGGAGAACTTCTGGGAGATTATGTAATCAGCTGACCTTGTTCCTGTAGGCAGTGAAGCAACACTTTTAGGGACTTAGGAGCCCTTAGTTTATGGACATTTATGATTGGGGTGCAGTGCCCAAAAATGTCTATAACAATACCCATCGTCAAGAAATGTATGATATCTTCAAAGTGACTGTCTGTGACATGCACTGCAAAGAGCTACACGTCAGGCAACCCCTCGTCCAAATTAGTAGATTCCTCTCCCGTTTCAATGCATGACAGATGATCAGGTCCCACATTCAGTCGTCATGGTTTCACGATAACTTCAAAGCCATACTCTTGGAACAACAATAACCATCTATAGATCTTCCCCCCCAACACAGGCTTATTGACAAGGTATTTCAATGCACATCAAAAGCAACCTATTCTTAACCATAAAAGAAATGCATCTAATAGCAACCTAATCTAAAAACTGAAATGGAACATACAGATACAAGTAAAGAGGAGCTTGGCTTCTTGGATTGGGCCCTAACCCAAGAGCTTTAGCCCTTTGAGGTAACTCGGTGCTAACTCAAAAAGGATTTCATCTTTATTCTCAAAACAATAACAAGATTACATCAATTGTCAAGATAATAAGCTTGAAGTTGAGCAAAGTTTACATAAGAAAAACTGCAACAAAAGTCCAACAAAAATCCAACCTTAGTGAGTTCCTAGGCCTCTCTACTTATATAAATGAAGCTACCAATAGCTTCCTTAAAATCAGGGAGGCTTGGCTCCCAAAACTCGAGATAATCATCAGTTATCCTTCACTTGCTCGGCTGCCTTCCAGTGCATGACTTGGCTGCTTTTTCTCCGAGCTGAATGAAGGGGAATTCGAAGTGAGGAGTAATAAATGAGGGGGATTCCCTCCTATAAGTCCTCTCCTTTGTCCACTTCAAGTTATTTCTGCCATTTTCCCATTGGATCCTTGACTTTGACCACAAAATTCATCAATAATCTGCATTAAACACATATTAGACCACATGGCATCATAACTAACTCAACTCATTCTATAAGCATAAATATAATCTGAAAATCACACAATAAGCTAAGAGAATGGTTGATTTGACTAGGTTAGGAGGTAAAATAAGCCCATATAATTACCCATTTATGAGGCTCATCATCACCCCCTACTGAAAGTGTTGCCCATCCTCTGAGCAACTTAATCCATCTCCTCATATTTTATGGCCCTGGTGGCCTCCCTAGCATCCCATGCTTCTAATGTGGTCTCCTCTTCCTTGTCATAGAATCTTGCCTTCCTGACTATCTCTTCCCATTGCTCCTACTCTTCTTCTTCTCTTCTACCTTCCAACATGCCTAACAGTAGTGGGGGACTCAATTTGAGGCCAATCCAATTGACCATCAGTCTCTGCATGGAGTGCTTGTACATTGGCACTCTCCTTAATGCCTCCTTCATCCTCATTCAGGAATGATATTCCCTAATCTGTAGACTGTGTGGTAAGGTGTTTTATCTCCTCATACATGCATGCACACATTCATCCCCAAGTAACCTTTCCATATCCTCAAAATGTGCAATGGCTTGTGCCTGATCACTTATATATCTAGGGGCAATCTAAGGATTATTGGCAAGTAGGTTATGTGTGCTGATGGGTGCCATGGGGTCTGATGGCTCAACTCTAATCATTAATGGCTCATTCTGCTCCTTTTTCATCAACCTTCTTATTTCTGCTGCCCTTAACTCTTCATGGTTCATCCATGAGGCCATGGCCATTAGTTGTAGGTCCCCTAGCCTAGCATTGGGGTCCCACACATTCATGTCTGTGAGGGCCATGTTATGCAGGTAAAATTCTGCCATCTTTGCCTTATCTTCTGATGTGCTTTGGTCACACAGGTCCATAAACTGCTTGTAATCTTGGAAAGGCATTGTGCCTCTTTGTGCCAAAGTCTTTGTTTGAAATTGCAACTATTGGTCCTTGAGATACAGGCCATAGGATTTTGCTGGTGTCCTACATTGCAATGCCTCCATGGACATCTGGCCATGCATGCCAGTTGGGTCTCTTTCTCTTGTAGCTGTATTATTAGAAATTCATTTTCAGTTTCAAGGTGGCTTCTTGTGATTGCTTCTCTGTGTTTGATAGCACTTAATTCTCTACCCATTTCTCTGAGTTTGTTCTCCATATGGCCAATATCCTCAACTCCTTTGGATGTGGCTATTTGCATCCACCTATGGGTCCTTATTCTTTCTTTCTCTAATTCAAAGAATAGTGGACTTGCAAATTTTTGTGGAATTATTCTTCCCCCCTCAAGAAGATTGTAGTAGGAGCCAAGACTAGGCTGGGGATCAGGTTCTTGTAGCTCTATTTCTTCCTCCTTTCCCTGTGGCTGTCCTCCTACCCTTTTATCTAGCTTTCGGGTCTCCTATAGAATGGTTTGTCCCTCCTGTAGGACTATTTTTTAGTCTTGTAGTTCTACTTTTTCTTTCCATGTGGGGGATCTTGAAGTCCACCTTTCATATGTGATAGGCGCCTTGGAAAGGGATTCTTTTCCTTGGGCAGAGGGTGAATCTTCAATAATAATTGGCACTTTTGAAGAAGGCTAGGGTTTCCCTGTTTTGATTCATGTGCTCTTCCTAGCCCTGAAATACATTGAGGTCTGCCTCTTCCTCTTTAGTTTTGGCTTAATTGGGGTCCTGAGGGCAGTAAGAGCAACTGCTGCCTCTCTTTCTAGAGTCTCAGGGGGCACTTTTGTCTTGTCTGCCACTTTTTCTCCTCCTTCTATCTCTGTTTGCTCTGTTTCCTCAGCGTTCTCTTCCTCTCTCTTGGTTTCTTCCTTCTTCCATTTTTGTTCTTCTAAATCACCAGTTGCTTCACCCCTCCCCCTTACTGCTCTTCCTCCTCACTGCCAGTAGGACTGATATCATAGGTCAGGGTCTTTATGTCATCTTCAGCTGTCATGTTTCAGAATATTTCCCATGCTATAGGGAGTGTAAATGTATGGAGGGCTTCTTCCACTAAAATTTTGATTAACCCATGGTGAGCTAGCTACTTTGGATTTCCTGCTTTTACTTTAGTACTAGAGTCAATGAGGGACTGCAGGAGGAAGTAGGGGATGATGAGCTTCTGAGGGGCTGGAGTGTCCATGCCATACCTTAATTCCTTAAGGACTCTAAAGTGGTAACCATAGACAATGTTGTACCTCCCCTCACAGGAAATATACTTGATTATTTGGTAGCTAACCTCATCCCAAGGATATGGTATGCTAGCCTTCTTATTCCATTTTAATCTTCTACGGGGGTTTCATTGTTTTGGAGGAAGTTTTTCTTGGTAGCTTGGCCAATTGGTTTTTGATCCTTACTCCAAGGCAACCCAAGGGGAAGGGTAGTGACCCTACTGATAAATTCAGGGATTATCTCCATGGAAAGGCCTCTAAAGGTGAAAGTGGCATGTGTTCTAGTGTGAGGGACTAAAGAGTGGGAAAATTCTTGAGCAATTTCCTCATCAAACCCTCGGAATTTCTCAAAAAAGTTCATCCAATTTGCTCTTGTGAATATGTCCACTACTTAGGGATGTGCATGGAACCTGGAGGAGTTGGTGGGCTCCTTCCTCATAAAACCTCCTGTCATTTTGTTTATGCTTCCTTGGGAAACCAAATGTGGAGATGGAGACAACAATTTTTGAAGAAAAAAAGAGAAATAGAGAGACTAAGTTTTTTTAAGAAATAAGCAGAAATTATTTTATGTATTTCCTCCACCTAAAGGTTTTATTTCCTCCTCAAAATTAAACCACTGCTTACATATTTTGATATTCAATGGGGGTATGCATATAACCTACCTCCTCAGCCCGAGAATTGTGCTAAAACCTATGTTTCCTCCCTTGAAAACAAGTCATTGGCCCTCTTGTAGAAGACTATTGTCCCTCCTGTAGAATTCTTGTAGGTTCTCCTATAGAACCTGTAAGTGCTCCTGTAGAAACGCCGAGAGTAGGAATATGGGAGAGATCAATGGAGAATGATGATTATGAGGCTATGGGGGCACGAGAAGGTTGCAGGAGAGGAGTTTCGAGGAGAGAATGAAGGAAAAGGTGGTGAGAGTGCTCGGGGTGGAGTACTTATTACTTTTTATGGATATTTCCGATGATGGAGGGTGAGCTGGCCAAGTGTACGTTGGCCATATTCGGACCATTGGTCCCCACCTACCTTTTCATCATGGCCCTTTCCTCATAATCATCCTTCATGATTACATCGGAGTTCACACTCCCTCCACTACCTGTCCTTGACATCTCTCTTGAGTTAATTGTGCGCATGTGTGGGTGACATCTTCAGATGAGTGGAGTCAACTAGATGAAGGTGGCCAAGTTAACTGGCTGCATTTCCCTCATTTAACCTCAACCATATCATTTTTTTTGCATGCCTTCTAATTACACAAATGCAAATAGAGGAGCGTGTTAGTTACTTACCTGAGATCTGAATGCATTTGTTGTGAGGTGTTGTGGCTCTCTCTCTCTGCTGCATACCTTTGTTTCTTTTTATGCATATTGTCTGTTGGCTTATGTGTGGCTGTGATTTGTGTAGGTTCTTCTCTGGCTACATCTGATCTTCAGGTGTCTTCTTCAACTTTCATATTTTCACCCTCTTGCTGCTGATGTTGGATTTTAATGGGATCAACTGCTACATTAATTCCCTCAGGAACTCCTATAGCTACTTCTCCCTTTTAAACTTCAGCTTCTTTCTGTGCTTGGAGCTGTGAGGATGATGCCAGAGATGTAGATAGAGATGGAGAGGTAATGGGTAGGCTTCAGGTGAGGTGGATGGTGTTGTTCCCTTTCTTATTTTTTTGCTTTTTTCCTTTTTCCTAAAAAATTGTTTTTTCTGTGTTATCCTTGGGCAGGAAGAAGAATGATTCTTGGGATGTGATGCAGGCTTGGAAATGATGGCAATGAGGTTTGAATACTACTGGAGGATTTATAGATCTTTTATGAAGCTTCCTTGTCCCTCAACCTGCCTTTTATATCCATTTCTGGCTCTTTGTGATTCCTACAGGAGCCTCCTGTAGAAAACAAAGCTTTCGAAAAAGAAGCACCATGAGGTGAAAAGAATGCCAAGAATGATGGAGAAAGGTGTGGGAAGGTAGGATAGGTGCTGGTATTAGTTTCAGGGTTCCCTTGGCACCTTCTGCTGCTTCTTGTAGTCCTCCTGCAAACCTACAATGCAACTAGAATTTTTCTTTTTTTTTTTTAAACAACCAGGGTGCCTCAAGGAGGTTTTCACCCTAATTGCCTGCCCTGGGTGCCTCCAAGGGAGGTTTTCACCCAGGGATCTTATTTTTTCTCTTCCCTTTTTGTGACATCACTGGGCCGCCTCAGAAGACGTTTTCAACCCAATGATGGGACTCAAGCGCCTCATGGAGGTTTTCACTTGATTTCTTATTTTTTATTGTTTTTTCTTTTTCTTCAGTGAGTGGTGAAGTGGAGGCTAAGACATGCTCCACTACCATCACTATCTTATTCAAATCTTCAATGAACTCTCGCTTGGAAAGGGGTTTCTTGTAGACTTTCAATAGTGTCCATTGACAAGCATGGGGATGGCTTCATCATCAATGGTTCTGATTAGAACTGAACCATTTTCATTGCATTTCTCCACAGTGTAGGGTCCCAGCCATCTTGTCCTCAGCTTGCCCTTGAAATATTTGTATCTTGAATGATAGAGTAGTGCCCAATATCTCTCTTGGAATTGCTTCTCCTTGATGTTTTTGTCATGCCATATCTTTCTTTGAAGCTGAACTACCTCTGTATGGAGAAGGGCCTGCATTATATGTTCATCCAATCCATTAAGCTGGAGTAATCTTTCTTTCTGTGCATGGTTGAGGTCTAGGTCCAACTAAGTTGCGATCCTCAAGGTACTGAATTCAAATTCTATTGACAACAAAGCCTTCTTCCCATAGACTAACTCATAGGGTGTGAACCTTATAGTGGTCTTCCATGTTGTATTATAGGCCCAAGTGGCCTCAACTAATCTGTCTGCCCATTCTTTCATGTTGCTGCTCACTACCTTTGTCAGGATCCCTTCCAATGCTCTGTTAGTGACCTCCACCTACCCATTGGCTTGTGGATGGTAAGGGGTGGAAGCCCTGTGCTTGATCCTATGATGTGTGAGCAGGTCTTTAATCAAATTGGAAGTGAACTGGCTGCCTTGATCCATGACCAACTCTCTTGGATACCCGAACTTGTAGAATATGTTCTCTCTCAAGAATTCAACTACTTTTTCATATGTCGATGCTTTGATTACTTTTGTCTCTGCCCACTTTGTTAGGTAATCAGTGCACACAATGATGTATTGTTTCTGCTTTAAAGGAGGGTTGATAAGCCCCACAAAGTCCATGCCCCACTTCTCAAATGGCTCAAAGGCCACTTGAGGTTGCATGGGCATTTTATCCTTTGGGGTAGGTTTCCCCATCCTTTGACACTAATCACACTAGCTAGTATGTCTCTTCACATCTTGATGAAGAGTGGGTCAATAGTAGTCTACTTGCAGTATCTTGAAGGCAGTTCTTTTTGCTACAAAATGACCTCCACAAGGCCCATCATGACAGGTCAGGAGGATGTCAAAGACCTCCTCCTCCCTGACACATCTTCTCTAGATCTGATCTGGGCCAAGTTTGAAGAGATTTCCCCCAATCCATGTGAAAGGGGAACTTTTCCTTACTATCTTACTCTTCTCTTTTGAGGACAAGTGTTGTGGGAACTGTGCTAAAACCAATTAGTTTGATATATCAGCAAACCATGGAGAGAGTACTGAGATAGAAAATAGGTTTTCATCTAGCATTTGATCATCCACCATTCCTTCTTCACCTGTAGGAAAATTTACTCTAGACAAAAAGTCAGCAACAGCATTTTCTTTGCCAAGTTTATCAACATTGGTCAAATCAAACTGCTGCAGTAAAGGAAACCATCTAATAATGCGAGCATTCACATCTAGTTGTTTCATTAAATATCTAATTGCAACATGATTAGTGTGCACAAAGATTCGGTAGCCTGTGATATAATGTCTGAATTTGTTTAAGGAATGCACGACAGCTAGGAGCTCCTTCTCAGTCACTGTATAGTTTAACTCCGCCTTTGACAAGTTTTTTCTTATAAAGTATATGGCATAAGGCAACTTTTCATCAATTTGTCCCAAGGCTGCTCCTATTGCTTTGTTCGGGGCATCTGTGTGAATGTGGAAAGGTAGGGCCCAGTTTGGGCCTCTCAAAATTGGGGCAGTCACGAGTTTGCTCTTCAAGGTATCTAGGGCTTCTTGACAGTTTTCCAACCATATAAACTCGACATCTTTACCTAAAAGGACAAACAACGAAGAGGCTAGCTTGCTGAAATCCTTAATGAATCTCTGGTAATACCCAACTAAGCCTAGGAAACTTCTGACATCTCTCACCTTTTGAGGAGGTGGGACCCTTTGGATGATGACAATTTTGTTGGGGTCGACTTGTAGTCCTTGTTGAGATATTGCATGACCTAGCATGATCCCTTTAGTCATCATAAATTCACATTTTTTTGGACTGAGGGACAGGTTCATCTCAATACATTTGTCTAGAACTTTTGCTAGATTAGATAAGGCTTCCTGAAAGTCAGAGCCATAAGAAGTAAAGTCATCCATATATATCTCTACTGCATCATGAACTAATTTAGAAAATATACTCAGTACCACTCTTTGCAAAGTGGCTAGAGTGTTACACAAACCAAAAGGGGGACCCAATATGCAAAGGTACCCTAAGGACAAGTGAAAGTGGTCTTATTTTGGTCTTCCGGGTTTATCTAAATCTGATTGTACCTGCTGAACCCATTTAGGAAAAAGAAAAACCTTTTCCCTGCCAGACCGTCTAACACTTGATCTATGAAAGGTAAATGAAAATGGTCCTTTTTAGTGGCTTTATTCAATTCCCGATAGTCAACACATATTCTCCACTTACCATTTTTCTTTGGCACTAGCACCAAAGGAGAGACCCATTCACTATCAGAGATGGGATAAATGAATCCTACATCAAGCAATTTCTGTAGTTCTTCCTTAACAATATCTTTAAGTGCTGGATTCATCCTCCTTTGAGGCAGCCTAATTGGCTTGCAACCCTCCTTGATGTATATATGATGAGTATATACTGAAGGGTGCACTCCCTTCATCTCCTTATAACTCCAGGTGAAGGCATCTAAGTGCTTTCTCAGCAGGCTACACAATTCCTTCTCCTAGGAAGTGGATAGGGATGGATTGATTTTAAAGGTTCTTTCTGGATCGAACTCTATATTCTTAACACAGAGATAAGTGGATTCGGTCACACAGAGATTAGTTGAGGGGTTTTTTTGGGTTTCTCTTACTATGTCCTCTAAGGGCGATACACTGGGAGGTGGATTATGAATTAGATTTTCGATCATATCATACTCATCTTGTTGTTTCCCCCCATGGCAGTTTCTAATGCACAGAGTGGTGTAGAATAGACTTCATCCTCATCTTCCTCCTCCAACCAGAGAGGTAGATCATGTTCTAACAAGGGTTCGGCAGGAGGATATAGGATTAACTGCTTGGAAATATGCCCGTTCTTTATCATCATGTTCCCAACTCGACAACTGATGTAGGCATCAACGGTAGCCAACCAGGGTCTTCCTAGAATGAGAGGATACCTAGTGAGCTTTGAATTTGTCTGGAGAACTAAGAAATCAGCAGGGTACTCCCAAGCATCAATGGAGACCATCACATCTTCCACAATCCCCTCAAGGGTCACGGTGGAGTAGTCTGCTAACTATAGCACTATTGTGGTCTTCTTCAAGGAACCCTGGAGGTTGAGTTTGAGCATTGTGTCCTTTGTCATCACATTAATGGCAACTCCTAGATCAATCAAGGTGTGCAGGATCATGGTGCAATTGATGTGGACATCAACTACTGGGCTTCTAGGGTCTAGATATTTTGGACAGATTACCTACCCCAACATCAGATCAGACAACTGCCCTATGACATTGATGGTTGGGGCATGTCTCTTACGCCTTCCTAGATGCCTAAAGCACTTCTCTTTGATCAACCTATTGTAGATAGGCACATCTTTGATGGCTTGGATAAGTGGTATCTTCACACATAAATGTTTCAATTCCCCCAGGAGTTTAGTTTCTTTTGGGGTAGGTTGAACTGTCATGAATAGTCTTCCAGGAAAGGGTGGAATTACTTTAGGTTCACTTTCCTCTTTATCTTCCTCAACCTCCCTGGGTGGAAGCTAACTATCTAGGAGAACTTTCCCAGATCGTAAGGTAATTTCCTGAATCTCCATAGCATAAGTTGGGCATGATGGTTCCCCACTATACACTTGTTGAGCTTGTCTATTGTTCAAGTTCGAATTTAGCTGGGCAGGCATTTTGGGTTGCTTTGGTGGAGGAGGAGGTAATGGTTGTGGTTGGGCAGGTGGTGGAGGAAAAAGAGTAGGAAGAGAGTTGTATTGGGGCCTCCACCCTTGATGAGGTGCATTCCACTGAGGTGGTGGCTGAGCATAGGATTGAAATGAATGGTTGGTTGGTTGGGCATGATTTTAAGATGTGAAGGACCAAGGAGGAGGAGTGGACTAGGAGGGATGAGCAGGGGGGCCCCAAGAGGGTATGGAAGTGACTTGGTGGGGGTTATAGTATGCCCGAGATGTCCCATGCATCCCTTCCTGGTATGGTCTAGGTCCATGCAGCCTTCTTTGGTTTATGTAATAGAGTTGTTCAGTGACTCCCTCAGCCCCTTGGTATACAGATTTAAGTCCGGGAAAGGAAGGGCACTTATCTGTAGAATTATTTTCTTCACAAACTGAACAAACCTCTATAGAGTTCAATGGAAATTCATTCCTAGGATGCCTCCTGGTGCATCTAGGGCAAAAAATGGCCAAGGCCCTCTCTGCTTCCTCTTGTTTCCTTTTGATATGCAAGGTATCCATTTGCATGGCAAGAGTCTGTAGCATCTCACTCTTGAAGTCTTCCATCATGTTTCCAATTTCTCCTTTAATGGATGAGTTAGAGGAAGAGGTAATGGCTATGGGTTGACTCCCCATACCTTTTTTTCTGGCTGCTCTAGAATGGTTCCTAAAAACAGTCTTTATGTCTTCATAGGACAGTTGGTAGATGTCTCCCCTAGCCAGTAGATGGAGGGTGTCTAACAGATCTTCCCGACTTCCCCTGAGTAGGACCATCTTCAGAGACTCGGGGTCAAGTGTACACCTGGCCATTTTGTAACTAAGCTGGAACCTCTCCTCATAGTCTTCCAGGGGCTCATCACTTCCTATAGTCATTCGGAAAATTTCTTCTTTAGTATCTTTTGACCTACAATAGTCTCGATAATTGTTGTTAAAGGCTTGCTGCATATGAGCCCAAGTTGTGATACTATTGCCAAGTAATCCCATGAACCAGCGCAATGCTGCATCCTTGAGAGTAGAAGGGAACAATTTCAACTTTTTCTCATCTCCTGCATAGTCATAGGTTTGACAAATAACAGCAAACTCAAACAAAAAGGTGTCGATATATTCTATAGTCAGACCATGAAAATGAGTTAAGGTGAAAGGGCTTATATTCTTCATTTGGTGTCCCCATTGGTCTCTCGAATGGGAAAGGTACCCTCTATTCTCTCTCCATTCCCCCTAGCATTTTTGTGTTCAGTGATTGGCTCCAAAGGAATGTTTTCTTCTTCTTTTTCCCCTATAGGTTCTTCAAATATGTCTGGTTGTTCACCTAAGGGTTCTTCTTAATTGCAACCACCGAAGAAGAGAGAAGATTGACTATGTGAGGCAGTGGGGCTGTTGGGCAAAATTTTTCCTGAATTATCTCTATTCCTATGAGGCATGAAAGGGAATATTTTTGGTTGGTTTTTGTTTCTTTTTCCCCACAATGATAGTACCTGCAACACTAAAATTGATTGAACAAAACAAATTGCAACTAACTGAAATGAACTTGTTGAAATGAAATTTGCAGAATTAAAGAGGAAAGCAAGGAAATGCAGAACTTAAAGAGAGGAAATGACTAATCTACTTTTGCTGAAATGGAAATTGCAAAATTGAAAAGGAAAGCAAAAGAAATGCAGAACTTAAAGAAAGGAAATGACTATTCTACCTCTGTTGAAATAAACTATTAGCAGAATGTGGCAATAGAAAATGGAAGAAAGCAGTAATCACAAAATACTCTGACGCTTCCCCGGTAACAATGCCAAAAAGTGGTGAGCACCAGTGTTGCAGCAATAATGCTGCAACTCTTGGGCTGCCTACTTTACTCTTATCAACCCAGTAGTTAGTAACAAACTTGGAAGCGACAGTGTTGTATGCACAAGTACTAGTTCTTACTGCAGGTTGTCACTTGGTCTGTCGGCGCAAGATCACTAGGAGCTCAAGCCAACTACTATGGATCCCAGAAGAAGCTCTATATGTGATGAAAGGAAAAAGATATATTACTCTACAGATGTTATTCTACTTGCAGAAAGGAACACTGAAATGTAAAGCAAACCAAAGAAATCCTAATTAACCAACTAATCCTACTTTTGCATAAAGCACTATGAAAACCATGAAAAGAATGCCATTACCTACTCAAGGAAGTAAGCAACATCTAACTAAGCTATTTCTAGAAGTAAATGAGCAAAACACATCTTTTTGGATTTTTATGCATTTTTATGTGAATTTGTCATGCATGTAATTTATTTGTTTGTGAATGTGGCATGTTATAGAAATTTTTGGGCACTTCAACCCCAATCATAAAAGTCCATAAACTGAGGGCTCCTAAGTCCCTAAAAGTGTTGCTTCACTACCTAAAGGAATAAGGTCAGCTGATTAAATCATCTCCCAGAAGTTATCCACTGAAAATTGCTCATAAATGGTCAAAAATGGACCATACTGAAAGCTCAGTGTAAAGGGTACGATGCATATCACCTTCCCAGTGTACAAGGTGCGATGCATACTGAATTTCTCCTATGTAGGGTGCGATGGTCGGGAATGGACAAATGGCAGGGACAAAATGCGAGGTGGAAGATCATAGAATCTTCCAGAAGCTTCCCCTCTGACACTTGCCTCTCTATTTTTGACCAGGGATGAGTAAGAGATCACCATTCTCCAAGTGGAAGTAGGAACTATCAGAGAGAGGACACTAATCAAGACCCTAGAAGATGACTCACCTCCCTTCAATCATCTATATATGGATCCCTCATCATAGAGATCCAAAGGTTGGAATTTTGTATCTTATAGAGAAGTATTGTTGGTTTTCTAGTGTATATTCATAGTGTTGGGTGATCTAAGCTTCACTTGAGGTGAAGAAGGGCTTTCTAGCTGGAAGATGATGTTGGGTCAGAACATATGGTTGTAATCCTCTTGCTACTTTTCATCTTAATAAAGCTATTCAAGTTTTCCTCCATATTCTTGTATGTTTACTTATATATGCATTTGTATGGTTAATACACATCTGGTCCTATGTTATTTATGAATATAGATCTTTGTTATTCGATAGTAGTATGTTGCTGTGATTCCACAGGTGCTCTTTGAAGCTGGGCAAATGAAGAAGAAAGGGAAAGTAGACTTTACTTGTTTGTCTCTGAGAGAGCTACCAGTCTTAGTGGGAATAGCAGCATCCAAGTGGACACTATTCCCGGCAACAAAATGGCAACTCCACTGGGGAGCGACTAGATTGTTTGTTAGCCTATCTTTATTTCTTTTATAAACTTACAGATGGAGCCTGAAGCCAAGCCAGCTAGCCTTCGAACTGCATTTGTTATACAAATGCGAAGTAGATCAATGTTGCTTCAGTCTATCTTTGGGTTTTGTTTATGAATTAAACAATCGATCTGCAAACAGTCTAATTTCCCTAAGTGGT
This sequence comes from Pinus taeda, assembly GCA_000404065.3. Taxonomy (NCBI): domain Eukaryota; kingdom Viridiplantae; phylum Streptophyta; class Pinopsida; order Pinales; family Pinaceae; genus Pinus; species Pinus taeda. Next base: position 19,726 of record APFE031245407.1, read on the forward strand.
GGCTCTAGTAACCTCCTTAGATCACCCCTGTGTTTTACATATACTGAACATCACTTACTCAGCCTAAATCCCTGAACTGAATTGAAAATTGTGAGTAAAAACTCATTCAAAGTCTCACACTAGTACCATCGCACCCAGCCTTCAAGGTAGTCTGTATGCATTGCACTTCCCGAGTGCAGTAGGTGCGTTGCATACTAAATTCACAGTGTGACAGGTGCGATGGTCAGGGAAGGTTAACTTTACCTTCAGACTTTATTTTTTCCTCACTATTTTCAGTCCTATTTAGGAGTTTTTCTGTCTGTGGTCAGTGTATCTCTATGAAAACCCCCTTCTCTTACATTATTCCACCTCCAAAGTGCAAATAACTGTAAGTTTTTTTATGTATTCTGCACCATTTTCAGTTCTCTTTTGCAAAAAAGTAGCATAGTCGAACTGTCGTTTCTTGATCTGAAAGTGTCATAGCTGTCATTTTCATTTTTAGAAGACAATCCCATTGTTTATGATAGTCGATTATATAGTTACTATTGCATATGATTTGAATTAGTAGTTTTTAAAGTGTCGAAAAGCAATTTTCATTTCGAAATTGCAAAGTGTCTCTCTTACCTTCATTTCATTTTAAAAAGAAATTTGTTGAGTATTGTCACTTTGAAAGTAATTCATATTTGCACATAGCTTTCTTATCATCAATCATACATTAAGAAGGTTGAAAACAAATACATGCATGTGCATTTTCATTTTGACTGCTTGGTTTGATTTAGGACAGTGCATTTAGTGTGTGCTCTGTGCTCTTTG
>APFE031245407.1:28825-43785 GCA_000404065.3 Pinus taeda
TGAGCTTTCAGTATGGTCCAGTTTTGACCATTTATGAGCAGTTTTCAGTGGAGAACTTCTGGGAGATGATGTAATCAGCTGACCTTGTTCCTTTAGGCAATGAAGCAATACTTTTAGGTACTTAGGAGCCCTCATTTTATGGACATTTATGATTGGGGTTGAAGTGCCCAAAAATGTCTATAACATGGCAGAGAATAGGTGGCGATGGAGGGCGGTTTTGGGACTTGAGAGGGTGTAGGATGGTGTCAATGGGTCCTAGGAGGTCTCATGTGGCCTTTTGGAGGCTTTTCTGAAACTCAACCTTCAAAAGAAAGCCTACAGGAAAATCTATAGGAGGACATAAGAAATCTACAGGAGGAAAAACAACATTCTACAAGAGGCTTACAGGAGGAGGCCGAGAGCAGTTTTCGCTATTTTGAGGGTGTGAGAGTGGGTGGAAAAGGTGGATGAAGGTTGGAATGAGGTGTTAGGGAACCTAGGGTCTACCAAGAATCATTAGAAGAGACAAAGATGATTGGATTTGCTCAAGGAGAGAGGAAGAAATTCTATGGAAAATGCAGGAAACTAAGGCAGAATTGAGGGGAGACTTGGGTGCCCTGTAGGGCATGGATCAGACGGAGGATGTGATGGCTGATAATTTGGCCTACTGCAAGAAGAGATCTACTTCAAAGGACTGACATTCAACCAATAAGATTAAGCAAGCAATGAAATGAGTGCATCTAGAAAAACAGAGTTTTGCATCAAAATAGTCTAAACTATGATCTATGAAAGGAAATGCTGAGAAATGCTACAAGAAAGGAAAGCATGAAAGAAGGCTATTGCAAATCAAGAAGTGAGCATGATGAAGAAAATCTAAAGTAAATAAAAACTGGACTATTAACCTACTAAAAAGATGCAAACACTAGAAGTCCTATGAAGGAGGAAAATCTGTGTTTTTGGGGCAACAAGAGTGTCTTTGCCTCAAATCATGGTCCGAAAGGGAGGAAGAGAGGCCAAGGAACTGTTGCTAGTCTTTTAAATCTTCTCTTTATCATTGTTTAACCTACTGCAGAAAGCACAAATGGAAGAAAATTATTAAATCATCAAAAGCAACCTATTCTTAACCATAAAAGAAATGCATCTAACAGCAACCTAATCTACAAACTGAAATGGAACATACAGATACAAGTAAAGAGGAGATTGGCTGCTTGGATTGGGCCCTAACCCAAAATATTTAGCCCTCTGAGGTAACTCAGTGCTAACTCAAAAAGTATTCCATCACTATTCTCAAAACAATAACAAGATTACATGAACTGTCAAGATACTAAGCTTGAAGTTGAGAAGAGTTTACATAAGAAAAACTGCAACAAAAATCCAACCCTAGTGAGGCCCTAGGCCTCTCTACTTATACAAATGAAGCTACCAATAGCTTCCTTAAAATCAGGGAGGCTTGGCTCCCAAAACTCGAGATAATCATCAGTTATCCTTCACTTTCTCGGCTGTCTTCCAGTGCATGACTTGGTTGCTTGTGCTCCGAGCTGAATGAAGGGGAATTCAAAATGAGGAGTAATAAATGAGGGGGATTCCCTCCTATAATTCCTCTCCTTTCTCCACTTCGAGATATTGCTACCATTTGTCCACTGGATCCTTGACTTTGACCACAAAATTCATCAATAATCTGCATTAAACACATATTAGACCACATGGCATCATAACTAACTCAACTCACTCTATAAGCATACATATAATCAGAAAATCATACAATAAACTAAGAGTATGGTTGATTTGACTAGGTTAGGAGATAAAATGAGCTCATATAATTACTCATTTATGCGGCTCATCAACCACCACTCAGGACTTAATTGCGAATGTCCTTCGATTTGGGACTATTATCCTAGTTTAGGCCAGTAAATTCCTAAACGCACGACGATCCATTTGAATTTTTCCTCCCAGTCTCTTATTCTGATGTGGGGTCTTCTCAGAGAAGATATGTATGTTTTCCATGTGATTGCATACTCTTTGTTTAAACATAGTTATTATACGTTCTACCAACCTTGGGCCCAATAAGTGGATCTTTGATTATCTATAACCTAATTAAGGAAAACTATTCCTTTCTCATTCATTTTATCTATAAATTCTAGAGGAAATCTACAATTTTCCTCCCCTCCAACCCATGGGTCCAATCCCACCCTTATCTTTTCTCCATTTCCTATATGCCATGCCAAACTTGTGCCCACTACCTCAAAAGCTTCCATTGTTTCCTTCCAAATGGATGAATAATTTGGAACTTTTTTGGAGAGTTTCTGAATCCATTCATCCAGGGTGAGAGGGAAGATGTATTTCTTGTTTACCACAACCATACAAATTTTATATAATAAATTAAGCCTCCAACTAGATTTCTCTAATAGGGACTTGGCAAAAGTTGGGAGGTATTTAAGACCCCAACCTCCCCAAGTTTTCGCAAAGTTATCTTATCCAATGCAACCTAGGGGAGGGTATTCTCCTACATACTCCCTACCCATAGAAAGCCCCTGCACATTTTCCTAATTTCCTGATGAATTCCCTTTGGAACCCAAGTGAGGGTCACCCAATAAACAGGGATGGATTCAATTATTGACTTTATCACCACAAGGTGACCTAATCATGATAACCATTTAAGACTCCAATGTTTCATCCCTTTTTATACCTTTTTTATGAGCCATCTCCATTCCTCCTTCTTATAATTATTTTCTTTGAGATGAAAACCCATATATTTGAAGCTTTTCCTAAAAGATCTCGCTTCAAAAGGAAAATCTTGTTGGAAGCCTCATATTTCTCTTTGGGAAAATCATTCACATGACAAGGAAGATTTCCTTTCATTATCAGTCATCCTTGCTTCTTTTTGGAAGAGTGTCAGGGCATTCTCGATGCATTCTAGATCTCGCCCAGAGTCGTTGCTGAAAAGTAGTATGTTGTCAACAAAGAGAAAATGAGCGATGAACAATTTTGAAGCAACCTCTATACCTTGAAGATCCCCTCTCCTATTTGATGCTAAAAGAACCCTGCTTAGAATTTTGGCTACAAGCAATTCAATGAATGGAGACAAACGACATCCTTGTCTCAGCCCTCTCTATGAATGGAAAAAAGGAGAGGTTGATCCATTTATTAGGACTGAAAAGGAAACATTAGTAATGCAACCCATAACCTAATTGATGAAGGGAATTTCAAAGCCCAAATAAGTAAGCAACATTCTCAAATAAATCCAGCGAATTATATCATAGGATTTAGATAAGCCAATTTTTGCAATGATTCCTTTTAGCTTTCTAGTCTTAATACTATGAATACCTTCTTGGGCCACTCATATGGCTTCATGAATTTGGCGACCCTTGAGAAAACCAAATTGTTCTCTAGATATGTTCCTCAAGAGAATGGGACAGAGTATGTCTGCAATGATTTTGGATATAACCTTATAGATATAGTTATGGAGAGAAATCAACTTATACTCTTCAAAATACTGAGGATTATCTACCTTAGGAATAATACCCATAAAAATTAAATTAAAAGGCTCATGAATAATGCCCCTCAACCAACACTCTTGTGCCACTCTTGAAAGGTCATCACCTAGGAGTTCAAAGAAACCTTGTTAGAATTCAACTGTCCACCCATAAGGGCATGGAATCTTATCTGCCTGCATAATTTTGAGTATAGCCTCTAGTTCCCCCTTGGAAATTGAGGCCATCATCAATCTATTTTCCTCCTCTTCAACAAACCTAAGGAAAATTTGAGCAATTTATATTACCTCTACAATTGAGGCTTTCTCTAGAGACTTAAAGAGATTCCTGAAAAAATACTTCCCCAAAGCTACAATTTCATCAAAAGTCTTAGCTTTACTCCCATTGACCTTCTATATCTCTCAAGTTGTATTTATATTTTTCCTTCCCTTGGAAAAATTGTGGAAGAATTCGGAGTTTTCGTCTCTAGTTTTCAGCCACACTGCTCTACTCTTAAGTATCCATTGTTCTTCTGTGTCTAGTAGTATTATGTGTTTTCTCCTTTCCAGATCTAATAGTTTTCTTTTAACCTCCTCTGATTCATATTGTTCAGTTCCGAGAATCTCCAAATTTTCCAGTTCAACTTATATAGATTTGAGATCCTCCTCATCTTTTAGCTTCTTTTGCTTTGCCCATTGAATAGAATATTGTTTAGATTTTTTGAGATTTTCCATGAATTGATGGGCTACTGAGTGAGGACTGTCCATGTTATAAGGAACATAATTTTTTTTATTAATTGCACATAACTCTCCTCCTTAAGCCACGATGAATTAAATTTGAAAAGACTCCCAGGTTTTAGGTTCCCATTTCTTAGTTCCATATAAATAGGATTTTGGTTAGAGTCCCAATATGTCCCAATCCACTGTCAGAAGGACTATATTTTTTCAATCAAATATTCCTTAAATGGAAACCTATCCAATCTCTTTTCCATTGAAGCTTTCCTCGATCTTTTGTTCCACCAAGTAGGATTATTTCTTATTAAATTTATATCTATGAGCTTACTTTCCATCAATTTCCTGATAAAGTATTCTGATAAGAGAACAATGTGAGCTTGGGGTCCTGTTGAAGGCTCAAAATTTCTACCTCAACATCAGGGAAAACCACTCGGTCGGTACCTTAGGGAAGATCCTTTTCCGTTTGGGATGGTGGCTCTGACTAGGTTTTATGGGACTAATTTCCCTTAATATATAATATAAAATGCATGAGATATTTAAGTGCAGGGCTAATGATGTAAACAAAACTAAGAAATAAAGAATAAATAAACTTAAACTATATATCCCAGGAAAAATTTCTCTATATATGTGACTTTAGAAAGATCTCACATTTAACATGACAATATCGATCATCAAGTCATTTATGAGGTTAAAACAAATAAAGATAACTAGTTTAATTAAATATTTAATTAAATTAGTTAATGAAAATCATTACACATAAGATTTCGTTGTTCATGCATATACTTAAAAGATCTCAATCAAACACATCAATAGTGATAAATGCTCGATTGCTTGCAAAGAAACATATATGATAAACACAATTAAAATAACCATTCAACTCTTAAACACAATAATAATACACAGATAGTAGTACCCGATATATCTTGACTCTTCTCATGAGAGAAACAGTAATGGTTTGACTTTATATTAAGATCACTTCAAGTTACAATAGTGCAAACTACAAGTTTTCTTGCCAAAATTTGGAACCCCTTCTTCATATCAATGAAGGGGATTTATAGTTTCTAGTGAAAATACAAATATAGTAAAGTACCATAAAAGACTGGAGTGGTTTTAACAAAACACACTTGAAATAAACTAAAAATACAATAATAGATTTCAGTTGTAACAACTTGACTATGGATGAGATGAAGGTTGCTCTTTGATACGTTGTCGAAGTTCACACATATATGTCATTAGCTTTAATTTGAGTGGATAATGAGGTTGTAGGCACATCCTTGCAGTGAATATCTCATTGTTGAGTGTTGGAAATAGATGAGTGGTCATGTTGGAGAGACACCTCAACATTAGCCACTGAAAATGTAGTTTAACTAATAAATTCCAATGGCATTCTAAGTCAACCTTTGACAGATTCTTGATGCTCTCAACCTTCTTCTTCAATAACTCCTGCCATGTTTTAGTTAGAAATTTAACATCGGGAAAAGTTTCCTCAGGGAAGTTTGGAATCAAGCTAGCCTGCAATAAACTGTCACTGATAGATTCAATGAGATTTTTTGAAATATCCCTCACATTGAAAATTTCCATTTCTGCATGCTTGAGTTTTATTTCCCACTCTTGGAAGACAATCTCTTTTTGTGATTCTTTAATTTTAGGGAGATCAACTGATGTCCCTTCAATACTATCTTTCCAATCTATATAATCTGAAATTTTCTCCTCAACCTCTTTATAGTATGTCCTCAGATCAGACAACTAATTCACTAATGAATCGCTTAATTGACATAAGTCATGGATAGTGGCCAATTTCTGATACAAAATAACTTCTTGTTGAGCAAGGAGAGCGTTAGTTGTCCTTCCTCCTTAAATCCAGCTATCTCGGGATTAACTTTTAATTGTTCAATATTTTGTTGAAGCTCCCAAATTTGGGTATCCCAACTTTTTAGATCATATTCATGTTAAATCTTTAAGTCATTGAAATTATTTTGAATCTCTACAAGTTGTGCTTACCACTGTTGAGCGATTATTTATTTCTCATTCTCTAAACCCTGTTCTAGGTGCATAATTCTTTCATATTTCTCCCTTAGGAATTGTTTTACTTCAGTGGCTTTATCAATAGTAGCACTGCCATATGCTCCTGCAAATTGCGAGAGCCACCTGAGCTCCTCAGTAGGAGTAGCTTGAGCATCTTTCCAAATTATCTCAAAAGAAGCATTACCAGGGACTAAGGTCTGGGTTTGTTCAAATTTCCTTCTTTTTCTCTACCTACTAACCACAGATCTATGTTTTAGACTATAAAACACATAAAGAAGAGGAATTTCTTTAATTTTCAAAATGACCTCAGAGGTCGGGAATACCAGGATGACTTCTAAATCATCAGTGTCCAAAGCCTTATCAGAATCTCCAATAGTAAGCGAGGTCTTCCCTGTAACTTCATGGGTATGTGTAATCTTCATCTGCAATGGAGTTTCCAGATTTTTAGGATCTGTTTATTTTGTGAATTGTTCCCATATTGCATCCATATTTTTATTTGTTAGTGTTTCTTCAGCCTGAGAAGAAGAGGAAGTACCTATCTCTTTTATCTGAGATACATTAGGGACATGTGCTGCACTAGCCAAGAATTTATCATGTTCTTTATTTTGTTGATGGAGGTTCAACAAATCCATAAGCAAGTGAGCTATGCTTTTATTCCTGTACTAATTAAACTAAATCAATTCCCTAGGACTTAACTGTGTTGCTGCTCGTTTCTCAACCTTTGCATAGATAGAATCTGATTCAAATAAATCATCAAACTCGTCTAGCTTATTCGTGAATTGCCTAAGTTTCACCTATGCAGTAACATTCTTGGCAGTGTCATTAGGATCATATTGTCTATTGCGAATAGTTGGGAAATTTAAACATTGAATTTCTTCAATCTCAAGACAAGCATGCCTAAAATTGTCAAGAGGAAAGACACCACATTTAATAGGAAAGGTAGGCCACATTATCTTGTTATCACCTTTCATAACCTTTGAAAGGTCATTCCCTATAGTTTGGTAGGATATTTCTTGGGCTAAGAGTTTATTAGGAACATAAAGGGGCAACACATGAGGGTTTGCAAGATTTCCAAATATCCGGATATAAGTGAAGGGTTCTTCTCCAAACCATCTTCCAAATGATAATAAATCATTTTTGGCTTCAGGTGGAAGTCTAGAAACCTTGTCATCAAAGACACTTTGGTGGATGGGCAACATAACTCCACGGAAAATTTTGTACAAATGAGGTTGGAATTTAGGTTCCCAGAGTATGTCATGATAGATATGGATAGGTGTAGGGTCCTCTATGGTCCATTTCCTTCCCATATATGTAAAATCAAAGGTGAAACATATCTCATCCATTATATAGGCGATCATATAGAAAGGGGGAACAATGTTCTCAGAAAAAACGTGCTTTTTCCTGTAATTCACGATTTGGGTGCCTATAGTATCATACAATATAGTTCCCTAATCCATAATATATCCATCTGAGGCAACAATTAGTGGTACCTACTGGTCTGAGAATTTTTGGGTATTAGGGTAACCATAAATTCTACACATCATAGAAGCTATATAACAAAATGGTCTGTTGAAAATAGCAACAAGAAATGCTAAAAATGGAAGTGCTAAAAATAGCACTGCTATAAATAGCATTTCGAGATACATTCCAATTTTCGTTAGTCCCTAAACTAAAATTGAGAATTAAAATTCGAATTTGATCTTAGCAGTTGTTTTTAAAATAATTAATTAATTCATCCTGAGTTAATTAGTTGTAGGAAATCAAACATGAAGTCTATCTAAAGACATGCAACAGTTTCTCCATTGATTGAGGAAGTTACCCCTTGATTAAAGGAGATCAGGATGAGTTGTACTTTGAGTTGTAATTAGTTAGCTCAGTTAACTGAGTTAAATCCAGTTAGATTAGTTCAAATAGTTTTTTGAACTAATTGTGAGTTCAGTTAGTTAATGCATGCATGCATGTAACCACTGCACTTCAGATAACTGAATATTCTCTCATAAATAACTCATGCATGTCAGTTCAGTCAAAGACCCAGTTGAGATCAGATGATGGGACAGTGTACTATCAGTTGCAGGAATATTCCATTGAGGATATCTCTTACATGCAAAAGGAATTCATTCCTTGGAGATTGTGTGGTTACTTCTAAGTTTGGTGAGTTGTGTGAGAGGTGAATTCACACAGGTAGCAGCTAGAGGACCCATGAGAAACTGCATAAGGAAATAGGAGGCTTGGAGGATTGGAGCAAGGCATATGTTGTGTCTATTCAGTCTATGAGCAGCATTGAGGGATTGTACTGAGAGTTGGATAACTTGTGAGCTAAAGCTTTGTGTAATCCGGAAATATTTCCACTTGTATGATAATATAGAGATCGGGGTTTTTAGCTGAGGCTTTCCCCAGAGTATTCTTCTATGTTCATGTGTGACTGATTTATCATTCTCTGTTATATGTGTTCTATTTGATCTTGCTCAAAATCGATTAAGCTTCCGCAAGTTTGTTTGTAGAAGTATATCAATTATTTTGCTTTAGTATATTGCATTATCAGGTGATCTACAGTGGGAAATTCTACAAAATGAAGGTAAATGAAGGTAAATGAATGAGAGAGATGAGCTAGGAAATTTAAACACAATTCTAGCTAGGGAAACTTCCCAATTTGATAGATTAGGGCTAGGGTTTGTGGGGAGGTGAAGTGGAATGAAGGGAAATGGTTTGTTGGTGAATAGGGATGATGATTTGCATGCATATAAAGGCACATGGAGAGTGATTTTATGGTTTCATAGCTCCAACTGATTATTTGCAAGCTCAAAACATGAAACTCATAGAAAACCCTAGAGGACTAAACTCACAATCATTTTGTTTGTTTTTCCAAAGGAAGAGGGGATGCAAAGGAGTATTATTACCTATTATGAAGCTTAGAGGATAAAAAATATTAGATTTAGAGGATTGAACACTCATAGTTGAGTGATTTGTTGCAATTCTTGGAGACCCTGTCTCGTGCACAGTGCAGTTCACCAGTGCACATCACCTCCTCCAGAAATGCAACGCCTTGTCTATAAGCACATCACCAAGCAAAATTTTCAAGTTTGGCTAAAAAACCCTGTGTTTTCTCACCTAAGGAGGAATTAGCTCGATGACAAGGTAAGATAAGAATGTAAATGGAATGTGTATGAATCTCTTTGGGCTTTTATAGACATAGCATAATACTCTTTTGAGTGATAATGGGCCCCACATGTCTTTTTTAAACATGACTTTCATTATTTTGAACCTGGCAGCCTTGGAAATTTGTAACCTGGAATTTGTATCTTCTTTTGGACAATGTACCTTCTTTTTGGAATTTTGAAACTGCATCTATGAATTACTTATTACATATAGAAACATGAAATTACATATGAAATCAGAATTTATTGAAAAGACTTGCTTATCACAACTCATCCTATGCTAGATTTTATGCATGAAATGAAAGTGTTGGTGACTTTGAAAGCCTAATGACCTAATGGAGACACTAGACTGAGTGAAATCATGATGGTGATGACTGACATGATGATGATATTCTCTTAATAATGATACACTCAACTGAATGATGAAAGTGACCGGCATGTAAAAGTTCTTGAGAAAGTGAAAATAACCCAAGACATACTAACCAGTGACCAAAGTTTTTAAATGGAGGACCTAGTAAAATGAAAAAAACTTGACCCTAAACCCTAATGGAAATTCTGAAAGAGAACATCTGATCACTGGTGGCAGGAAAAACTGACTGACACTAACATTGGCTCCAGCTAGGGATGGAAGCTCCTTGGAAGTGTCAAGAACACCATAAACGAGGTAGCCTTATTCATTGGGCATGGAGTCAAAATGCAAATACTAAATTTAAACTAAAAACTGACTAACTAACTGACCTTGACAAAACTCTAAAACAGACTAAACTTACTTATGGAAGCAGACCATTGGGATCTTAGGGGCTTCACCTCGGGCTTCAAATCATGATGATAACCACCCACCTGTTGAATATATATATACAATCATGTGTAATGATCCTTCCAGTGTAACCAATCTAACAAATGGCTACTTATTTGAATTTTGCTCATATTTTCCTTGATCAGGCATAAAAAACAAAAGCTAGGCCACTCCAAGTGTTCACTCAACATGTGCTCATGATCGATAAATACAAGAAAATTCATCTTCCTAGATGGCTACAACAAATTAGTGTAAGGATCCTTAAAAAACTGAAATGTTACCTTGTCTTGAAATCCAACAAAAATACAAGTACTCCTTTCATTTTGATCTGAAAGAACACTTGGTTGTTGATCCAGAGGAAGGCATAGGGAAGTATGACTTTCTTCTACCTGAGTGTTGGGAAAATCTGATTCTATCCCTGGCATATTGTCTATCTCAGACTTATACTCTTCCAATTCATAATCTAAATCATCCTTGAACATAAAACATTCTTCAAAATTATTAAACACGTTAGCCCTCTCCTCGTCATGAAAGAAAATAGTCCCTGTTAGCTGATCTCCTTGCAGGAAATCTACATCACAAATTGGCTTATTCATAAGAACTTCCTATATAGTTTCATTAACCTCATGTCTGTAATCATTTAAATCCAGATTTTCATTTTCAATAATGGAAGAAATTTCACTCACACATTCTTGCTTGTGTGAACACTACAAACCTGCCTTAACTTGGGTTGTAACATGGCTTTTCAGGAGTTGATCTATTTCATCTTTAAACATAGGAGAACACTGAGTTTTATAGAAATCAACATTGACTTAGTGATTTTCATTTTCAAGATTGGGAATAGGTCTTTCTCTATTTTGATGCGAGTCTGTTTCATCCAAGGAGGAAACTGCTAATTCTTGTTGGGAGGAAAAATCATAAAGGGCTTCTGATATCTCTTCTTCCATACATTCTTCATCCCCATACAAATCTTCAATAAATTTAATGAAATTTTCAAAAATTTCACAACATCTATCCATCATTGATAAGGAAAAATTGTATATTTGATAATGTTGAAAGAAAACTGATTGAAAATCCTTTAGAGAATATAAACTAGCAGATGGTAGACTCTCATACCATTTCCATGTTATTTCCTCCAAGGTAGCCATGAAGATCTTCATCAGACAATCTTCAAGAAACTTAGTCTTTAATCTGTGAATATGAAAATGAAATTTGACCAAATGCAAACTAGCATCTTCTCCATCCTGATCTTTAAACTTTGGCAGCCTTATTTGCAAATCTATACAAGGAATACAATTCAGAAAACCAGGAATATGAGCTCAATTCATAGGAGGATACCTTCAAGCAGTTGAATCCATCTTGAAAAGAGTTAAGTCACCAAGAAGTTCTTCAAACTACAGGTTTTTGAATAGTGGAGTCACCATGAAAATTATAAACCTTTGGATTCTTCGACACTAGAGTCGTCAAGTGGAACATGCACAACCTTTCTTGTGTCTGATCATTTTTCACCATCAACGATTAGATCTGATCCTTCTTGTTCTTTCCCAGGGAAGATATGATCTTGCGTTCCCCAACAACGATGGCAAAATTTTATCCTCCACAATGTCCTATGCTAAGAGGAATGGACGGAGGTAACCATAGACCAAGCTTTTAGTTTGGTAGCTAGCCCTACCAAACTAGAGAGGGCTCTCTCTATGAAATTACAGTCAAAAGATGACTGAGATGTAAAGGATTTTTGGCTAGATAATTAGGCTTAGGTGAATATTGGGAAATTTAGGGTTTTTGATGCTAGATAAGGGAGAAAAACCAAGTAGCTAGGTCAGAGGATCAAAGGATTACAACAACAAATATATGAAGGAGGAAGGTAGTAGTACTCTTGTGATGGATTTTAGGTTTTGTCGGTGTAGTATGGTGTTCAAAAGAAGCATAAATGCCTTAATGAGCATGAAACATGAATTCATTAAGCAAGAGAGAAAGTAACACAATAATTTTCCATCAAAACAGAGCTTAGTGAAAAGAATTATGTTTATAAACTGTAAGGAAAACTATTGAAGAGATGATGAATATCATTCATATAAAGTAATAACAGAGGAAAAACAACACCACAAACTTACTGCACATGAATTCCTACATAATAGCTACAAACTTTGTCCTTTGAATTGCAGAAATGTCAAATACAAGCTACAATAGTTTTCTGCTCAGATGTCCAACCAGTCTAATGACTAAGAAAATGATACATAAATACCAGAAATAACTTCTCCTCGGGCTCAGGGGTTGAATCCATGACTTTAGGACTGGTTACATGAGCGGTTTTAACCAAGCCCTAATGTCTAGGGAGGTTGAAACAAATTCTACAATTAGCTTTGACTTCAACTTCCCTCATAAATGAAGCTAAATTTACATCAAAACAAAGACTATCCATACATTACTACATCATATTTACATTTCCTTTCACTCTATCATTCATTTACTTCACCAATTTGACCTATACCCAAATCGAACTAGAAACTCTGAGAAATTAAAATCTTAGAAAATTATAGAAGCACAGTGCCAAGTTGGAGGCCATTTTAAGTGCCTGGACTGAAGAAAAACTATGTTCGAGGACAAAGGCTACAATGTTGTCCTCAGTAAAGGAAAGGCGTTCCTAAGACACATAGCCATGGGTCATACCAAGAGGATAAGGATTCGAGTGAAGAATCTCTATAGACTAGAGATAGATGATTATGCAACATTGAGTACAAAAGCAGAATTGGTGGAAAGCCAAGACATTGGTGAGTTGTGGCACAGGCAGTTAGGCCATTTGCATCATGGGGATTTGAAGATAATGCAACAGATATCTACAGGACTTCCCAAAGGTAAATTTGAGCAAGTTGACACATGCAAAGGTTGTACCTTGGGAAATTACACCAAGTCTTCCTTTCATGATCGAGACATTTGGGCAGAGGCTATCTTAGAGCGAGCTCATACTGATTTTTGTGGACCATTCTTGACGGCATCCACAACGAAGCAAAGGTATTATGTGCTTTTCATTGATGATTATTCTCATAAATGCTGGATTTATTTCATGTAGAAGAAGGACCAAACCTTCACAAATTTTTGTGAGTTCAAAGCTTTGGTCGAGAAAGAGTCAGGAAAGAAGATCAAGGCCTTGAGAAGCGACAATAATGGAGAATATGTATCTCAAGAGTTTAAGGACTTTTGTGTAGTGGAAGGAATTAAACGAGATTTGACGGCACCTCATAACCCACAGCAGAATGGGGTGGCCGAGAGGAAGAACATAACTATTGTAGGAGCAGCACAAGCAATGACGCATGACCAAGGCCTACCACTTCACTTGTGGGTTGAGGCATGCAACACAGTGGTCTATTTGCATAATAGAAGCCTGCATCGCATACTTGGGATGAAGACACCAGAGGAAGCTTTCTTCAGTAAGAGACTAGATGTGGGTCACTTCAAGATCTTTGGCTCATTGGTATATTTCCATGTGACAAAGGATGCACGGAAGAAGCTTGAGTCGACAACAGAGTTGGGGATATTTGTGGCGTACATTGATACACCTCACAACTATCGGGTGTACTTTCCTACGAGTCGGAGGATAGCGGTTCGCAGAGATCTCAAGTTTGATGAGCAGAAGGCCATGCGAGTTTCCCTTGAGAGGGAACTCCAACTACAGGTTGTGGAGGAACTATTGGTTCCTAAGGAGGAGGAGCCTCAGACTGATGCGGAGAAGCCGCATGCAAAAGTTCTAGGAGTGGAGACATCCACTCAAGAAGAGTCTTCGAGAGATGGATGAAAGCACACAAGAGAAGCTAACAAATTGTTGGAGGATGAGAGAAAGAATGTGGGAGCACCAACTTCTCAGTGCAAACAAAGGAGGTCACTTGAGAGGTACACTGGATACATGGCCCTTGCTGGGGAATGTGTTGAGACCAAGCCATCTTCCTTTGAGGAAGCAGTGCAGCAGGCAATTTGGGCTGATACTATGGTGGAGTAGTATGACTCCATATTTCATAACAGTGTTTGGGACGTGGTTCCGAGACCGGAGAACAAGTCAGTTGTGAGTTCTCGTTGGCTTTACAAGGTAAAGAAAGCTATTGATGGTAGTGTGGAGAAGCATAAGGCAAGATTTTTTGCCCATGGCTTTTCATAGGTTGAGGGAGTGAAGATATAGGGCTTCACTGATACATATTGGATAGGGAGTCCATCAGATTGGAAGAGCACATCAGGAGGGATTTTCAACCTTGGGTCAGCGACAGTTGCTTCGTACAACAGGAAACAAAGGTCGTTCGCACTCAGCTTGGCAGAGGCAGAATACATGGCTGCAAGTCAAGTAGCATGTGAGGCCATCTAGATGCGGAAAATCCTAGTTGGTTTGTTTGATCAGAGGATGGATCCAACTGTGATCTATTGTGATAATCAGAGTTGTATCAAACTCTCTGAGAATCCAGTATTTCATGATAGGTCCAAGCACATCAACATCCCGTATCATCATCTTAGACACTGTGTAGCGAGGAGGATCATGTTGCTAAAGTATATTTCGATAGAGGAGCAAGATGCTGACATTTTGATAAAGGCATTGTCAAAGTGTAAATTCGAGTTCTATAGAGACAGGATCGGGGTGGCAGATAATCCCTTTCTTGTTGAGAGGGAGTGTTGAAATATGGCAACAAGAATATTCCAATTCCTTGAATTAAATTGTGAATTAAAATCGAATTTAGTCTTAACAGCTACTTGGAAATAATTAATTAATTTATTTTAAATTAATTATTTGGAGAAATTCAAGTTAGAAGTCTTTCTGAAG
>APFE031245407.1:44046-64061 GCA_000404065.3 Pinus taeda
GAAGTCATGCAAGAGTTATCCCTTAAATTAAGGAGATAAGATTGAGTTATATTTGAGTTGTAATTAGTTAACTCGGTTTACTAAGTTAAGTCTAGTTAAATTAGTTCCAAATTGTTTGAGGAACTAATAGTGAGTTAACAGTTAGTTGATGCATTAATGCACTCAACTAGTGCTACTCCAGTTAACTGAAGATTCCCTCATCAAAAACTCATGTATGTCTATTCTGAGAAAGACCTAATTGAGATTAATGTTCAAGGACAGTGTACTATTAGTTGCATGTGTTTTCTCATGGATAAAACTAATGCATGCAGTCAAGGATTCATCCTTGAGGATTGCGTAGTTTTGAAGGCTTGGTTTTCCACTTGGTAATAGGCTAATCATCCACAAGGAACAACGCAAGGAAATAGAAGCTTGGAGGGTAGAGAGGAAGGCTGGAGAGAAGCCAAGATTTCCTGTGAGCATTTTTGAGGATTGTACTAAGAGTTGGCTAGCTGTGAGAGCTAAGGCTTTGTATAATTCCTATGTATTTCCACCATGTATGATAATACAATAGTTTGGGGTTTTTATCTGAGACTTTCCCCAAAGTATTTTCATGTGTATTGTGCCATTGATTCTTCTTCTTCTGGTTATATTGTTCAGCTCGATCTTTAAGCTTCCACAAATTGATAGTAGAAGTAGGTTATAGTATTATGCTTTGATTTATATTGCATTATCGAGTTAACCTATCATAGATTTTATACATGGTATTGGAGCTGTGAACAATATACTGAGAAGAGAATTCGAAGTTTGAAGTTTGGGGTTGCAGGTGCAAATTGAATTCATATCATACTTCAAGGTTGGCCAATGGCATTCTATGGCTTGAGACTCGAGTATGCCTTGGAAGATAGCTCGAATTACATAGCATGGAAAGATAGAATGAAGGCTATATTAAAAGACAAGGGCTTGAAGGAATTCATTGATCAAGAAATCCAAAAGCCAGCTTCAACTAATGCACAAGAGTTGGTTGAGTGGGAGAAGTGTGTGGTGAAGGTGAGACGGATCATCCTTGACGGAGTTCCAGACCATATTGTCTCATGTCTCCATGGGAAGGATACTCCATTTTTAATGTGGAAGCCATTGAAGGACCTCTCCCAAAATAGTAGTGACTAGAGGAAACTGGCGCTCAAGGATAAACTTCGAAGAATCAAGATGGAGAAGGGTGATACTATTTCCACATATCTGGACAAGCTCACCACCTACAGAGATGAGCTTGGCAGTATGGGAATAACTATTGTCGATGATGATATGGTGAGCCTCGCTCTACTTGGCCTTCCAAAGAGTTTGAATAGCTACCAGGACTCTGTGAATGGAAGGGAGAAACTGCCGGATTGGGAACGACTGTGGTCGGATCTGATGCAGGAGGAAATCAAGAGGAGCACACAAGATGGTTCTTCATCCAAGAATGATGATGAAGAAAATCTGGCCTTAGCAAGTAAGGCAAGGAAAGGGAAGGGGAAGGCTTCCCATTTCAAATCAAATTCTTCTCATGGAGGGAAGAAGGGTGACATGTCAAAAGTAAGATGCTTTAATTGTCACAAGATGGGACATTATGCGACTAATTTCCCATCGAAGAAGTCCAAGAAGGGATCCTCGGAAGGATTGGAAGGTGAGGCATTAACCTCTCAGTTCGAAATGGACTTTACCCTCATCGCATGCATGGTGTCATCAATGAAGGGTTGTGTCTAGTATCTTGACAGTGGAACCTCATTCCACATGACCTGTGATAAAAATTTATTCAGTGCCTTGAAGGAGAAAGACCTCAAGATGCACATAGAGATGGGTGACGACGGAAGTTATGGTGTTTCAAGAGTGGGCATGGTTGCTTTTCAAAGGAAGCATGGAGCTCCTCTCACCTTGACAGATGTGATGTATGTGCCTGGACTGAAGAAGAACTTGGTATCGGTCGTGATGTTGGAGGACAAAGGCTATGATGTTGTCTTTAGTAAAGGAAATGTGTTCCTAAGGCACATAGCCACGAGTCAGACCAAAAGGATAGGGATTTGGGTGAAGAATCTCTATAAACTAGAGGTAGATGATTATGTAGCATTGAGTACGAAAATAGAATTGGTGCAAAGCCAAGACATTGGCGAGTTGTGGCATAAGCGGTTGGGCCATTTGCATCATGGGGCTTTGAAGATAATGCAACAGATATCTACAGGACTTCCCAAAGGTAAACTTGAGCAATTTGACACATGCAAAGGTTGTACCTTGGGAAAGTACACCAAGTCTTCCTTTCATGATTGAGACAGTTGAGCAAAGGCTATCTTAGAGCGAGTTCATACTGATTTTTATGGGCCATTCTCGATGACATCCACGGTGAAGCAAAGGTATTATGTGATTTTCATTGATGACTATTCTCATAAATGTTAGATTTATTTCATGCAGAAGAAGGACCAAACCTTCACAAAGTTTTGTGAGTTCAAAGCTTTGGTCAAGAAAGAGTCAGGGAAGAAGATCAAGGCCTTGAGAAGCGACAATGGTGGAGAATATGTCTCTCAAGAGTTTAAGGACTTCTATGCTGTGGAAGGAATTAAACGAGAGTTTCCAGCACCTCATAACCCACAGCATAATGGGGTGGCCAAGAGGAAGAACAAAACTATTGTAGGGGCAGCATGGGAAATTCTGCATGACCAAGGCCTACCACTTCACTTGTGGGCTGAGGCATGCAACACGACGGTCTATTTGCATAATAAAAGCCCGCATCACATACTTGGGATGAAGACACTAGAGGAAGCTTTCTCCGGTAAGAGACCAGATGTGGGTCACTTCAGGATCTTTGGCTCATCGATATATTGCCATGTGACAAAGGATGCATGGAAGAAGCTTGATCTGACAACAAAGTTGGGGATATTTTTGGGGTACACTAATACACCTCACAACAATTAGGTGTACTTGCCTACCAGTCGGAGGATAGTGGTTCACAAAGATCTCAAATTTGATGAGGAGAAGGCCATGCGAGTTTCCCTTGAGAGGGAGCTCCAACTATAGGTTGTGGAGGAACTATTGGTTCCTAAGGAGGAGGAGCCTCAGACTGATGTGGAGCAGCCACATGCAGAGGTTCTAGGAGTGGAGACATCCACTCAAGCAGAGTATTCTAGAGATGGACGGAAGTGCACAAGAGAAGCTGATAGATTGTTGGAGGATGCGAGAGAGAATGTGGGAGCACCATCTTTTCAGGGCAGACAGAGGAGGTCACCTGAGAGGTACACTGGATATATGGCCCTTGTTGGGGAATGTGTTGAGATCGAGCCATCTTCCTTTGACGAAGCAGTGCAGTAGCCGATTTGGGTTGATGCTATGGTGGAGTATGACTCTATAGTTTGTAACAGTGTTTGGGACGTGGTTCCGAGATCGGAGAACAAGTTAGTTGTGAGTTCCCGTTGGCTTTACAAGGTAAAGCAAGCTGTTGATGGTAGTGTAGGGAACCATAAGGTAAGATTTGTTGCCTGTGGCTTCTCACGGGTCGAGGGAGTGAAGTTATAGGGCTTCACTGATGCAGATTAGGTAGGGAGTCCATCAGATCAGAAGAGCACATCAGTTCAACCTTGGGTCAGCGGAAGTTTCTTGGTACATCAGGAAACAGAGGTCGGTTGCACTCACCTCGCCAGAAGCAGAATACATGGCTACAAGTCAGGCAGCATGTGAGGCCATCTAGATGCGAAAAATCCTAGTTGGTTTTTTTGTCAATCAAAGGATGGATCCAACTGTGATCTATTCTAATAATCAGAGTTGTATCAAACTCTCTGAGAATCCAATATTTCATGATAGGTCCAAGCACATCAACATCCGGTATCATCATCTCAGACACTGTATAGCGAGGAGGATCATGTTGCTGCAATATATTTCAAAGTGTAAATTCGAGTTCCATAGGGACAAGATCAGGGTGGCACATAATCCCTTTCTTGTTGAGAGGGAGTATTGAAATATGGAAACAACAATATTCCAATTTAATTTGTCCTTGAATTAAATTGTGAATTAAAATCGAATTTAGTCTTAACAGCTACTTAGAAATAATTAATTAATTTATTTTAAATTAATTAGTTGGAGACATTCAAGTTAGAAGTCTTTCTGAACTCATGCAAGAGTTATCACTTAAATTAAGGAGATAAGATTGAGTTATATTTGAGTTGTAATTAGTTAACTCAGTTTACTGAGTTAAGTCCAGTTAGATTAGTTCCAAACTGTTTGAGGAACTAATAGTGAGTTAACAGTCAGTTGATGCATTAATATACTCAACTAGTGCTACTCTAGTTAACTGAAGATTCTGTCATCAGAAACTCATGCATGTCTATTCTGAGAAAGACCCAGTTGAGATTAATGTTCAAGGACAATTTACTATCAGTTGCATGTGTTTTCTCATGGAGAAAAATAATGCATTCATTCAAGGATTCATCCTTGAGGATTGCGCAGTTTTCAAGGCTTGGTTTTCCACTTGGTAATAGGCTAATCATCCACAAGGAATAGCGCAAGGAAATAGGAGCTTGGAGGGCAAAGAGGAGGGTTGGAGAGAAGCCAAAATTTCCTGTGAGCATCTGTGAGGATTGTACTGAGTGCTAGCTAGCTGTGAGAGCTACGGCTTTGTATAATTCCTATGTATTTCCACCATGTATGATAATATAATAGTGTGGGGGTTTTATATGAGACTTTCCCCAAAGTATTTTCATGTGTATTGTGCCATTGATTCTTCTTCTTTTGGTTATATTGTTCAGCTCGATCTTTAAGCTTCCACAAATTGATAGTAGAAGTATGTTATAGTATTATGATTTGATTTATATTGCATTATCAGGTTAACCTATCACAAAATTTCTACATGTTTTTCCTTTGCACCTTTTTAGAAATTTTGATGACACTTCTACACAAGCAGTTACACAAGTTAAGATGTTTCACAATTGTGAAGTGCATGAGTGGCCTAATGTGATATTGATACAACCTAGAAAACCTCCCCTCACAAGTGAAAAAAATCATCACAACCTTCATCAGTGGTGCATACTTTTCCAACAAGTATCTGAATGGAATGATTGTGAATGAGCTTCTTTGTAGGGTGATTTCAAGAAGGGTTTGTATTGCTCAAGATCTAGGCTCGTGCCTTTGAACCAGTACTCCCCATGATTTGGTATCCATGTGGCAAGAGAGATGATATCAACTGAGAATGTGAAATCAACCCCTGCAATGGTGGCCTTTTCTCCTTTCAGATTGGTGGAAATCAAATCAGTGAGCTGCTCATGAAAACTTACCTCTCCCACTCTCTGACAAAACCCTAGGAAGTTGACATCTTCAAAGCATTGTCTTATGAATGGTGAAGAATTGATCTCATTGCAATTTGTGGGCTCATAGCTAAGAATATTCCCCACTTTGTGATTTTTCTTTTCTCTGATGGTGAAGATTCTCCTTCCAATTTTGAAACCCTAGATGATAGGAAAGGGGAAAAAAACAGTGAAAGTGATTGAAGTGGTGAAATGAGGGAGTTTAGGGAAGTGAGATGGGAGTAGGGAAATTTTGGGAGATGGATAGGGGTTTTAGGAATCCTTAGGAAGTTAAATGAAGGGAAATGAATGAGGGAGATGAGCTAGGAAATTTAAACATAGTCCTAGCTAGGGAAACTTCCCAATTTGATAGATTAGGGCTAGGGTTTGTAAGGAGGTGAAGTGGAATGAAGGGAAATGGTTTGCTGGTGAATGGGGATGATGATTTGCATGCATATAAAGGAATATGGATAGTGATTTTATGGTTTCATAGCTCCAACTGATCATTTGCAAGCTCAAAACATGAAACTCATAGAAAACCCTAGAGGACTAAACTCACAATCATTTTGTTTGTTTTGCCAAAGGAATAGGGGATGCAAAGGAGTGTACTTACATATTATGAAGCTTAGAGGATTAAAAAATACTAGATTTAGAGGATTGAAAACTCATATTTGAGTGATTTCTGGGAGACCCTGTCCCATGCACAGCGCAGTTCACTGGTGTGCAGTGCCACCTCTAGAAATGCAGTGCCACCTCTAGAAATGCAGTGCCTTGTTTGTAAGTGCAACGCCAAGCAAAATTTTCAAATTTGGCTGGAAAAGTTTTCTCACCTAATTAGGAATTAGCTCGATGAAAATGTAAGATAAGAATGTAAATGGAATGTGTATGAATCTCTTTGGGCTTTTCTAGACATAGCATAATACTCTTTTGAGTGATAATGGGCCCCACATTTCTTTTTTAAACATGGCTTTCATTCTTTTGAACCTGGAAGCCTTATACATTTGTAACCTGGACTTTGTATCTTCTTTTGAGCAGTGTACCTTCTTTTTGGAATTTTGAAACTGCAGCTATGATGTACTTATTACATATAGAAACATGAAATTACATATAAAATCAAAATTTATTGAAAATACTTGCTTATCATAACTCATCCTATGCCAGATTTTATGCATGAAATGAAAGTGTTTGTGACTTTGAAAGCCTAATGAGCTACTGGAGACACTAGAATTAGTGAAATCATGATGGTGATGACTAACATGATGATGATATTCTCTTAATGATGATACACTCAGCTGAAATGAAAGTGACTGACATGTGAAAATTCTTGAGAAAGTGAAAATAACCCTAGACATACTAACCAATGACCAAAGTTTTTGAATGGAGGACCCAGTAAAATGACAAAAACTTGACCCTAAACCCTAATGGACATTCTGAAAGAGAACAGTTGATCACTAGTGGAAGGAAAAACTAACTAACACTAACAGAATACACAGTGGTGTATGGAGAAAAGCTGAGAATCAATTAGAAAGTGGTTGGGACATGTCATCCCGGAGGCGCAACCCCGAAAGGAAACAAAAGGGAGCAATAGACAAAGCTTTAGGCTAATGAGGCTTCGGGACACAATGGAAAGCACAAGTGGATAGGCACATCATCTCAACAGTTTCCCTATTGGTCAGTGTGTGCGGAGAATGGTCCCACATGACATGTAATCCTAGAATAGTTTCCTTGAGAGGTCTTTGTTATGGCACACAAGTAAAGGGATGGGATGAGTGAGCAACAAGACACGGAGGAATGAAATTTACAATTAATAGGTAATCCTGACTAATATTTGATTGGCTTATATTTACTGCAGAATACCCACATCAACACATATGCCCAAAAGGCTTACCCTAGAGGAAAACAAAGACATGCTGGGAAATAAAGCTGAGGTAACCTATCTGGGTGACAAAGATTTTTTCGACTATTAGCAGCAATAGACAAAAGTTTCACCCAGGTCTCGGTTATGCCATGTTCTCATGCGTTTTCTAACAAAGGGAATTTAGTCTTACATACAATGAATTAGCACCACGAGCCTAGATATTGTGATAATAATGGGTCGGTAACTATTTGTGTTATATTTGGCAGGCTTTCCATATGCGTTGTTATGCCACATTTGTTGTTAACGAAGATTGAATGGGTCAACAACTATGTTGTGTTCTATTTGGAAGAGTCCACCATTTGTGGAAGTCTACCATAACAGGTTGAAAAGAATTGAACGGGTTGACAACTATAATTGAGAATTGGATTCAATGATGATTTTCGAGAAGCATTAATTCAAGGCAACAAGGATGATGATGCACAAAAGTAAATTAATGGAGCCTATCTCAAACAAAAAAAACAAGCCACCCATAAGCTTCCTTGAATCCTATGAAGAATTAAATGGAAAAGAGTGTTGAGTGCAAAATATTTGACCAAAATCTCAAAGGGCCATAGCAAATTGCATCTCAAGCGTTGGAGAGCCATGTTGTTTGTTCAAGCATATTTTAATGGAGGATATCTTTGAGTGTGCAAGAGGAATAATATTTAATTATTAGAATGAAAAACAATTAGAATCCCATTCTTAGATTTAATTCAACTGTAGAGGCTGGTTAATTTGATGAAACAAAAGAATGATAAGCCATGTTAGAGTACACTCTCATACAAAGTGATGAGTTGACAGAGAAAACATCATTTGTTGTGTAGAAGAGGAACAAAACCATGGATAACAGCTGTGCATAGTGGGGGAATGCTACATTGTTGAGAGTTGTGTGGAGAGCTTTGTGATTTAAAGTGTATTTCTATGAGAGGCTGAGAGATCTTGTGGAATAACAAAGGATGTGAGTTGATCATGTTGACTATATGGGGACCAAGATCAGATAACAGAGTGTTGAGTATGTTGTTGAAGTGTTGAAGTTTGTGGGTTGAGCGTTGTTGAGTGTGTATCAGGCATAAAAGGCCAAGATTAGAGGGTAGAATGTTGTGGTTGTTGTTGAAGTGAACAAAGGGTAAAATTGATGAGTGCAGATATCAAAAGAGGCAAAGTTCCCAGAACAGAGAGTATTGATTTCCTTATTGCGTGTGGGTTGGAGCCTACAAAAAAAGGAGTTGGAGCTTCCATCTAGTGGATATATGAAGAGAGCTTGGGGGTTGGTTCCTCCTACAAGTGGGTGCTTGCATAAATACGTGAGGTTTCGAGTTGATGCTTGCAACAAGTCCAAGAATTCAATGCTTTAGTTGGTGCTTTTGGTAAATTAATCAAGTGTCTACAAAATAAGGGAGTTGGTTCTTCCTACTAGTGGGTGCTAGCAAACAATCTAAGTGAGTTGGTGCTTCCTACTAGTGGGTGGTGGCTCACAAACAAATTGATGTAATAGAGTAGGAGCTCTTATTTATGTCATAAAACAAGATAGGTGGTTTTACCTTTTTGGTTTTCCATGTTAAATCCTCTGCATTCTATCTATTTGTTTCTAAATATTTTGTTGTGTATGTTCATGAGATGGTTTCATTTGTTGTACATGCTATGATAGTTTTTGTTCACATAATGAATGCTGAGTTTGAATCTGAAAGTAAGAATTGGATTAAAATTTTAAAGTAGCCTTAATATTGATTCACCCCCCCTCTCAGCATTAAACATTGTTTCCAACAATTTGTATCAGAGTTAACGTTCCTTCAGGGAAATCTTAACTAATTGAAGGTAGATAAAAGAAAACATGGCTAATAAAGTTTGGCTAAGACCAGAGGAAGTTACATTTTTGAATGGATCTAACTATGAGCTCTAGAATATTAGAATGGTATCCCATTTAGTGGTTATCAAAGAAGACATTTGGTTGTCTATAAAACATGGAAAAAGGAATGAGTTCAATACAAAGGCCAAGAGGATTATCATGAAAGGGCTATCAAAGCCAAATGTCAATAAAGTGGGGCATTGTGAGACAAAAAAGGAAACATTTGAAAAAATGCAATGTTTATATGGAGAAGAGAGCACAAAGAATCAGAAAAGGTTGATGAATGTTTCTACTCAAGTAGTGAATCAAATTCTGAAGAAGTTTCTACTAGAGATAAGAAAATAAGGAGAAAGAGGATGAATGCATCAAAGAGGAAAGATGCCCAAATGGTAGAATATCTTTCTCCCAACGAGGAATTTGTTGATCATCACTTCAATGATGAAGATGAATAAGACTCAGATGAGAGGGAAAGTTGATCATAAGGTAAGCTATTATCTTGTGATGAATTCAAAGAAATAGGTCATTTATCATCTAGATGTTTTTGCACATCATCTAAGGATAAAGAGTCACACATCTAGTGGTTGTGAAGATACATCTACTTTAGTATCAATAAATAATGAGGATAGCTCTGAAGAAGAGGAAGAAACCCTTCATGAATAAATAAGAGAGATATCCTATGAGTGTTATCATGTAACAAATAATAAGAACATCCATGGTAGTGATGAAGAAGGGATATTTCGTAGGCCTAAGGAAGATCCCTAGACTTAGAGAGGAATCTAGATATTTGTGATGTTTATGTTAGCACCTTTGACAACGAAGAAAAGGATCTTAAATGAAAGGATCTATTTTAGGAAGAAGCTCATCTCTTCTCTAAAAGAGATCAAGGAGTTATCTGAATCCAATCTCAAGCAAAAGGAGTGGTTGCATGAATATTAGCTTGAGAATGAGAAGTTGAGAGAAACAATTGTTGATTATTATGCTCAATAAGGAGAGGCTAGCAGATTGAATGGGATGTTGACAACTCAACTGAATGAAAGAGAAGCCTATTGTGAGAGACTACAAGTTGAAGTTGTCTCATTGAGACACGACCTAGAAAGGATAAGAAAAGAGCTATATCAATATCATAAGCTTGAAGAGAGCACAAAGACCTTGGATGGGATACGTTTTAAGCAAATATCCCCTCTCGTCAAGGTTAGTTTGGGCTTCAAAGAAAATTTAAGCTCCCAAAAAACAAAAGTAGTTGAAGGTCCCAACAAAAATAAAGGAAAAGGGGTTGTTGGACAACAATAACAGTGAGTAAAGAAACAACAATAAGAGAAGAACAAGCAACAATAGAATGTTAAGCAACATCAACGAGGAAAAGAGATGAATAGTGAGAAGAGGCAACAACATAGTAGAATTGATAGAGGTAGCAACTTAAACAACCATGGAAGGAACATGCAAAACTAATAGAGGTCTTTTCCCCCTCAAGTGAAAAGTCATCAAAGAAAAGGTATCTTCGGCTCCCAAAATCCATTTTATGGTTATTGTTTTTCTTGCAACAATTTTGGACATAAAGCCATAGACTGTAGATGGAATGAAAGAAAAAAAAGTGTGATGGGTGCAAGTGACCCAAGAAGGCATAATATTCCCAAGAATAAGCATGTTGGTAGAAGTAGTGGATTTGACAAGAGCGCTATCACCTATAGAAATCCTTCTGCCCCATTCTTATACCATTTCAATGCCACTTGTGGTATTTCTAGGCACAAGGCAGCAAAGTACAAAAATTAGAATAAAATCATTCCTCTCATAATATGCATGCCAAAGGAGAAACACGATCCTCGATTATGAGAATAAATATAGGAGCAGAGGAATACAAGTTTGTCCTCATTTCTATGAGTAGATACAGCACACTAAAAAGAGGAGAAAGAAATCACAAGAAAATCAAGAAGAATGATCCTCTTACCCTTGTAGAAAATCCCTTTGTAAGTATTGGTTTCATTGAACGTAAGCATCACCAAATCAAAGGAAGTAGAACCCCTGTTATTTTTCCATTGTAGATATAGAAAAAAGGAATCAAGAATATATGGAGAAAGAAATAAGATAACAAGAAGAGGTGAATTTCATACCTACGCAGCCAAGATGAAAACCAAAGAAGGCTAAAAAGGAAATTAAAAGGTAGTGCCCCTATTACAACTCAAAAAGTGAAGATGTGGAATTTAAAGGAGGATAATCTACTCAAAGAGAGTAGATCCTCAACTCCTCTTTATTAAAAGGAAGAGAATGGATTCAAGAGAAACCAAAGAAGTCAGATGTAGGCTTCAAGAAGGAATAGACAAAGAGGTGCATCTGAATGATTGGATGTATGGTCGAGTCCCCTTTTTCAATTACAATAATAAATTGATTTATTTCAAATGTATCAACATTGAAAGAGAGAGGAGAGTGTAGCCAACATGGTTTCGGGGAGATTTCATAACACCTTATGGTGTGAGAAAGGGATGGGATCTAGTAGAAGTGTGGAATTACAATAGGCCTAGAGTTAAGTTAGGTCCACAGGATCAGTTTCCATGCAGAAGCAAGAAGACAAAGGCAAAAAGATCAAAAAATGGGAGAGATAACGTTGGCTTAGGGGGAGCTACTTTATTAAAAGAAGCAGGCATCATCCTTTGGTCTTAGAAAGAATGTCTGCTTAGGAAATGAGATGTTTGCATCTTGGTTTAAATACCCTTATTTCATTTAAGTTGTGAATTTGATTATGCCTAGCAATATTGTTTTCATAAACATAATTGGTAAAAGATTATGAGATTAATTAGGAAAATGAAAATCATAGTTATAGTATAGGACTCTTAGCAAGATAATTGAAGAAGCTATAATACTATAACTATGATGGTTAGGAGTCATACACTTTGAAGGAATTTTTTCCTCAGGAGATTAGCTCATATGGTCCTGGAAGTGGCATATTTGGATAGTTCTAAAAAATATATTTCTAACAGTATATTGAAGACTACAAATGGCCTCCTAGATCAGAAGTTATTGCTAGTCAAAGGTAAGTGCCCCAAAAGGTCAAATATTGTAGAGTTAAATTGGAGAAGGGATAAATTGGTGACCAATTTTTTCATTTTTACTAAACATGGAAAATTATTTAAGTAGATCATATGGTGATTGGTCGACAAGGGAGCCCATTACACGTAATCCCGACTGGAGGTTCCTAGATGGTTACAAAAGTCACACACAAAGGGAGCGCCCAGGATGACATGAGCTTGAGAGGAGTCAATAGGTGGAAATAGCATTAATTGGTAGAGTTGCAACGTGGGGAGGTCCCATAGCCACATCACCCTAGGAGGGCTTCCGCAAAAGAACCAAAGGAGCATGCAAGGGTGATATCCCGAGATGATAGGGGAGTCCAGAAGACGACAATAAGATTTTATTGGCATAGAGGATTTGCAGTGCACTTATATGCAACATCTCATCCCAAAGGTCCTTCGTTAGAAAATCCAAAGGCAGGTGTAATTGAGAATAACTAGGATGACCTAGCTTTGGGAAACTTGGTAGTCAATGCAGCGAAGAAATAAGGCCCGAAACCTTAAAATTTAATAAAGGAATACATTGTAAAACAAAGACCCAGGACCGCTTTTGCCTCCATACTCAGGATAGCATAAAAAAATCAAATGGTTATGTGTGGTAGCATTTTACTAGATCATGATGATGTCAGCATGACCTTGGTACATGGGTGACACAAGGCATGCTTTTTCGACATTTTCAGGTTGTCTAGTGGGCCAAATCTAGGTGAAATGTATCACCACACAGAAGGCGACACGTGGCATTGTTGAAGTAAGCATGAAGTCACCCAAGAAGGTTTAGAAAGGTGAGCAACAAAAGACATCTGGGCCAACTAAGCATCGGGACACAAAAGGAATTGTGGTGGTGCAACAAATCACCTTAACTAATACGTGATTGGTCTGAGTGCTCAACAGAGGTCCCACTGAGACACATCATCTTGGACCGGAGTCCCAAAAGGTTTTAAAAGAGTGCAGGAGAGGGAGCTTTGGGCTGACTAAGCATCAAGACAGGTTGAATACATAGTGGAATATGGAGCAGAGCTAAGAACCAATTAGAAAGTAGTCAACACATATCACCCCGGAGGTGCCGCCCCAGAAGGAAATAAAAGGGAGCAAAGGAGAAATCTCTAGTTTGATGAGGCTCTAGGACATGATGGAAAGAACAAGTGGATAGGCACATCACCCTAGAAATTTCCCTATTGGTTAGTGTGTGTAAATAATGGTCCCACATGACATGTAATCCTGAAAGTCATTCCCCAAGAGGTTTCTGTTATGGCGCACAAGTAAAGGATCAGGTTGATAGAGAAGCAAGACACATAGGAATGCGAGTTGGCATTGAAAAGTAATATCGAATGCTATTTGTTTGTTTATATTTACTATGGAGGACCCACTGCAACACGTAAGCCCAAAAGGCTTGCCCTTGATGAAAACAAATTCGCGTCGAGAAATAAAGTCAAGGTAACGGATCTAGGGGATAGAGATATTTTTTTATTGTTGATGGTTCTACTAATTGATTAAAAAAGCACCCAAATATCGGTTATGCCATGTTATCAATTTTTTTGTGACCAATGCCCTTTAGGATTACGTACAAAAAATTAGTGTTGTGAGATTAGCTCCTATGATACGAACGAGTCAATGACTATTTGCATTATATTTGGCAAGTGTGCCATATGTGGCATTGTGCCACATTTGTGGTTAACGGATCTTGAATTAGTCGGAATGTGTGTTGCATTCTATTTGGCAGAGTCCACCATTTGTGGAAGTCTACCATAGTGGGGTGACAGACATTGAACGGGTCGACAACTATAATTGAGAATTGGAGTCAATGACAATTTTCGATAAGCATTGATTCAAGGCAACAAGGAATGTGATGCACAAAAGTAACTTAATGGATCTTGTCTCAAATAAAACATAATCCACCTCTGAGCTTCCTTGCATGCTATGAATAATTAAATGGAAAAGAGTGTTGGGTGCAGAAGATTTGACCAAAAGCTCAAAGTGTTATACCAAAGTACATCTCAAGCGTTGGAGAGCCATGTTGTATATTCAAGTAGTATTTAATGGAGGAGCTCTTAGAGGGTGCATGAAGAATAAGATTTAATTTTCATAATGAAAAAAGACTCAGAAGCCCATTTTCATATTTAATTCAGCTGTAGAGGCTTGGTAATTTGATGGAACAACATAATGGTAAGCCATGTTTTAGTAGTCTCTCGGGAAGAGTGATAAGTTGACAGACACAACATCGTGCCCTCTGTAGTAGAGGAACAAAACCATGGATGGAAGTTGTGTACAATGGGAGAATCTAGCATTGTTGAGAGTTATGTGGACATCTATGTGAGTTAAAGTGCACTGTTGTGAGAGGCCGAGAGAGCCTGTGGAACAAAAAAGGTCGTGATGAGCGCTGAGAGCATAGAAAAAAGTGTTGAGTATTTTGTTGAAGTGTTGAAGGTTGTGGGCTGAGTATTGTTAAGTGTGTATCAGGAATAGAAGGCTAAGAACATAGAGAAAAATGATGTGGTTTCTACTGAAGTGAAAAGACGATCAAATTAATGAGTGCAGAGTTGGAACAAGGCAGAGTGAGTTCCAAGAACATAGAGTATTGATTTCCTTATTGAGTGTGTGTTGGAGCCTACAAAATAGGAAGTTGGAGCTTCCATATAGTTGATATTTGAAGAGATCTTGGGGGTTGGTGCCTCCTATAAGTGGGTGCTTGTGTAAATCCATGAAGTTGCAAGTTGGTCTTTGCAACAAATTCCAGAGGTTTGTGCTTCTAGTAAGCTAATCAGGTGTCTACGGAGGAAGGCAATTGGTGATTCTTGCTAGTGGGTGATAGCAAATAATCTAAGGGAGTTGGTGCTTCCTATGAGTGGTGGATCACAAACAAATTGATGTAATAGAGTAGGAGCTCATATTTACATCACAAAATGAGATAGGTGGTTTTTCCCTTTTTGGTTTCCATGTCAAATCCTCTGTGTTTACTTGTTTTCTTCTCATGCTTTTGTTGTGTATGTTTATGAGATGGTTTCATTTGTTGCACATGCTATGTAGTTTTTTCTCACATAATGAATGCGAAGTTTGAATGCGAAAGTAAAAATTGGCATAAAATTTTAAATTAGCCTTAATGTTGATTCACCCCCCCATCTCAATATTAAAATTTGTTTCTAACATTCTTTCCTTCTATAGCTCCTGAACATCCTCTTGGAGATCTTGCTCTTATTTATGTTCCTTCTTCCTTTCCTCCTTCACTTCATCCCATCTAGACCTTTGGAACATTATCTATTCTACCCAAGGTTGCTAAAGATTGTGGATGATTTTCATATGTTCATTTTGTGGGACTGCATCTTCCTATAGTGATAGAGATAACTGTATCCATTTATTTAATTCAACAAATAAAATCCCTGAATAAAAGTTCTTATCCTTCTCAAATTTGCATCATACTGTATTAGTTGTAGTTAGAATAGTGCCATCAACATTTTTTTGCAATTTCTCCTGGATTTCTTTCTTCTCATCCTCTTTAAGTTGTACTACCTCAACTACTAGTTCTTGTGTGGAAGCAACATCGTTGGCAAGTTCTTGTGCACCGACCAATTGGTTTTCCACGGGCTACTTTGCCTCAAGTACTGGTTGTTGAGTGATAATAGCATTGTCGACAAGTTCTCGTGTACCATATTGTGCTTCCTCTTCCATAATTTCCATGTGTTCCCCTTTAGGTTGTATTTTTACTTGAACCGAGATAGATTTTGACCTCTATATATCATCTCATGCATAGTCAGCTTCACAAAAAATCTCCCCACAAGGTTCACACAACAAATTTTCATTATTTTTAGTTCCAGAGGGGGAGGAGGATGCACTCATCATTTTAACAACCTCAATGAGGGTCTCTAGTCTTGAGGGTTATTCACTCTAAGTTTTCTTTCTTAAAATTGCTAGTTGTTCTCTTAATTTAGCATTTTATTCCTTTAAACTAGCAAGTCGCAGAGATAGAGGGTTAAGTTTGCACTTATAGGGAGGAGCTTTTTCAACCTTTTTCTGTTTGAGTGCCTTGTTCTTCTCTATGGTGGTCTTCTCCATTGGCTTCTCAATATCAACATAGATTTTATATGATTTGGCTAGTGATGTTGCCATAGAAGACCTAACCCTTTTTTTTTGGAAATCTGTCACTCATAGGATTTTTCAATGATCATTTCCTTATTCTTGTATTTAGGTGTTTCTCTTATTCAATAGGGAAGGCTTCAAATTCTGAGATTCTTGACTTTCCATTGGTTATATCAACTCGTGTATCAGCACGGATTCCCTCAACAAGAGTGTCAGCATGAGAATCTTTGGCAAGAGAAAATCTGGTATCATCCCTTCTTCTTGATTCTGCATCTTCCATTCTAACATCCTTGTTTTATTTCATTGTTTCTTCTAATTCACTCCTCAATTTTTCTCTACTAACTCCTTGAGTTGAACTTGCAACAAAGGTGATAATCATTTCCATGTTCTTCCTTCTTGCTCTAATACATCAATAATGACGAACCAACCCATGATTTGTTATGCAGGTTTCTAGGTGCCTTTTCTTTCCAAACAACATTGGCCATGTGCTTCAAGGATTCCAACAAGAAGTAATACATATTGATCAATTTACCATGACAGAGGTCGGCTAACATCATGAAGTGATAGTTGAAAACTATCCCAAATCAGTTTTCACAAGTAATATATTTATGCATAATATATACTACATCCTCTCATGGGTGTGTTAGTGAAGCTCCTTCTATACCTCCATCCTTGTTCTTAATTTGTTCACCCTTTCTTAGAAAATTGGCCTTTACTATTAGAACAAATGTTTTCCTACTGAACCAGCTTACTCTTGTTCGAGGTAAACCTATTACTCAGGTGATCACTTCTTCTGTAACTACAATTTCTATTTATCTTATAGTTGAGCTATTTTCTATCAAATTATGTGTGAATTTGAGAGAAATGGCTTCGTTAAATCTCTTCAACTTCTTGAACTACATCAAGCACCCAACATTTTCAAAATTCCTGTGTATGCTCGAGTAATTATGTAGAAAGTTATTTGAGTCTAGTTCGTGACACACAAAAACTCATATCATGGTTTTGTGTAGCCGCAAGCATAGTTACAACTATAATAGACGCAACATGCAATTTTTGTTGAGTGGAAGAATGTTAAGTTTTCAAAAATCGATAAGATTGGTAGTGGTAGGGTGTCATATATTAACGTATTACAATATATTTCGTCAGATTTACAACAAAACAGAGACAATAAATGGTTGTATTGAAAGTAGTGATGCACATCTTGAGAATTGATATGTGGCATGCCAGCTCATGATGTATGTCATGGTATTGGTGTCGTGGAAAATGATGTATCATATAATAGTACGATGTAAATCCCCCCAACATGAATCGGGTGGAAGGTGGGTCATGTCACTCGAATTGTAGTGATGCAAGCAAATGAAAAAGAGATGTATGTATTAGACGCTTACCACATGATGTGACCTAACAACTGGTACAATGTGATGGATATGATGTGATGATGTTGACTTGGCAGAAAGTACAATAGTGGAAAATTTCATGGTGAGTGGCATCAATGAGCCCCTTTGGAAAAACATTTCAAGGTTTAGTTGTGTGGTTAAATCAGCAACAATGTTCAGTAACAATGTAGGAAATGATAGTGCCCACAGTATTAGCGTCAGTGTCTCAGCAATTAGTGTAACGAAACTGTAATAACATCTAAAAA
Organism: Pinus taeda; assembly: GCA_000404065.3. Lineage (NCBI taxonomy): Eukaryota > Viridiplantae > Streptophyta > Pinopsida > Pinales > Pinaceae > Pinus > Pinus taeda. The sequence continues at coordinate 61,847 of APFE031245407.1, forward strand.
TATGCATGTGAGTGTTATTTCTATAGGAAAAATGATATAATGAAAAGGCAGTGGTATCAACCGCCAACAAGCTAGTTTTTAGTTGATACATTTCTAACCATGCCACAAATGAGTTTTCACTGTTGTGTGTGTGTGTGTCTATATGTATATGTATATGTATATGTATATGTATATGTATGTATGTATGTATTAACCAAAATAGACTAAGAAGTTTGCGGCACGAGAAAATGCTTACTTGTCCCAACAATATTGAGATTTGAATTTGAGATCATGTGAGAAAATGAATCCTTAGAAAGTGGTTTATGATACAATGGAAGACGATGTCCATTAGCAAGAAAACAGGTTTTTCATTCATCGATGGTTGTCAATTTAATAGTTCCATTTTCGAAGACTATGTCTACTTCATAAGGACCTAGCCATCTGGTGTGAATATTCCTTTGAATTCCTTGAACCTAGAGTCATATAGTAGTTCCTAGTCACCTTTCTGGAAAACCTTGTTCTTGATAAAATTGTCGTGCCACTTGGCGTGTTGTTATTGAATAATAGTGGTGCATTGTATGGCAAGCAAGCACATGTCATCCCATTCATTAAGTTGGTTCAAACAATGTTTATATGTTGTAGCTAAATCTAAATTTACTTCTAAAGTAGTCCTTAGTGTCTTGATCTCAAACTCAATAGGAAAAATAAGAATCTTACCATACACAAGCTCATATGGAGAGAAACCCAAGGTGTTCCACCATGTAGTCTTGTGGGCCCAAAGAGCCTCTCGAAGTCTCTCACCCCCATCTCAGCGATGACTAGCCACAATATTAATAAGGATAGCCTCAATTACTATTAGTACTCTCCACTTGTCCATCAACCTATGGGTGGTACGGTGAGGTAATCTTGTGGTGAATATTTTACTTCTTGATGAACTTCTCAATCAGTTGAGAAGTAAATTGTGACCCTCCATCTATAACTATCTTTCTTAGCACTCGATGAGCAACAAAGATGTCCTCGAACAAGAATTTTGAAACAACTTGCTCAGTGGCTTTGGTGACTATTTGGGCCTCAACCCATTTGGTTACATAATTTGTACAAACTAGAATATAGGACTTCTGATGAGATGGGGAATTAATAGGCCCCATAAAATTAAGAGCCCATTTTTCAAAAGGCTCGATAACCAAATGAGTTTGTAATGACATATCATCTTATTAGATAGGTTGACCCTTCCTCTGACATATGTCACACCCTCATTTAGATTTCCTTATGTCCTAGAATATGGTGGGCCAAAAGTAGCCCATAAAAATTATTTATGACATGTTCTCCTATCAACAAAGTTTCTACCACAAGGCTCATCATTGCAAACATTTAATATATCATGGATTTCGTCTTCCCTCACACGGTGCCATATTTCAATATAAAGCTCAATATGAAAGAGATAGTTATCCACTGAGTAATATCAGACACTTTATTGAATTATCTTTCATTTTTCTCGAGGAGAGAGGTGGCACATGAGACTTCCTGCAACAAGATAATTAGCAATATCTGCATACCAAGGTGAGATGAGTGGGTACTGCAAAAATGTTTGTCTGGAAATCCTACTATTGGTAAGCCTAGAAAGAAATTCAACAATGAAATTATCCTTCCTATCTATAATATCTATGTCAAATTCTTGGAACAAAAGTAACCACCTAGTAACTCTGCCATTAATGTATGCTTATTCATTAAAAATCAAATAGTAGAGTGGTTAATATGTACAAAAACATGATATCCTGTAATATAATGCTAAAACTTATTGAAAGCATGCGAACAACAAGAAATTACTTTTCAATTACCATATAGCTTAATTGTGTGGAGATTAAGTTCTTGTTGATGTAGTAGATGGCATAAGGTTTTCATTTTCCCTATTGTCCCAATACGGCTCCAACAGTGGTATTAGAGGCATCTATAAAAATATGGAATGACAAGGCCCAATCATCTCCGCGCATGATAGGAGCTTTGGACATGCACCTTTTTAGAACAAAGCATTTTGACATGTATCATTCCATATAAATTCTACAATATTCACAAGTAACACAAATAATGGAGATGCAAGTTTAGAAAAATTATCAATGAAACACCTACAATAACCTGCATGTCTTAATAAGATGTGTACCTATTTTTGTGTTTTTGGAGGGGGAATTTTAAATATTACCTCAAATTTCCCCAGATCAACTCATATTTTTGCAGAAGA
>APFE031245410.1:0-10944 GCA_000404065.3 Pinus taeda
GTGCTACTTATTAAAGACAGATGAGAGTTGGTTGTGGCACAAAAGGCTTGGACATCTGAACGTTGACCAGATTGTCAAGCTTAGCAAGAAAAATGCAGTTAAGGACTTGCCCGGGATTTCATAAACAAACAACATTATTTGCAAATCTTGTCAGCTAGGAAAGCAAGCTTGAGTTCATTTTAAGGCAAGGAAAACCTCTTCAGCAAAACCATTTCAGTTGGTACACATGGCTTTGTGTGGACCATCCATAACACAGTCACCCACAGGTAAGTTATACTTCATGCTAATAATTGATGATATTAGCATAATGATACGGGTTTCCTTCCTTAGAGAAAAATATGAAGCTTTTGAGAAGTTCAAAGAGTTCAAAGCCATGGCTGAGAAAGAAACAGATTGCAAAATCAAAAGCATTGGGTCAGACATTGGAGGTGAGTTCACTTCAAAGGAATTTGATGAATTTTGTAAGACAAATGGCATCAAGAGACAATCTAGCATAGCAGAGACTCCCCAACAAAATGGTGTTGCAGAGACAGAAAACAGGTCAGTGCAAAAGTTAGCCAGAGCAATCATGGAAGGAAAGAATGTTCAATGGAGGTTTTGGGCAGAGGCAATTCATACAGCAGTGGTTATTCTCAACAAGGCTCATCTTAAACTGAATTGTGATAAAACTCCTTATGAGTTGTGGTGTGGCAGACCAGTAACAGCCAAACACTTCAAGATTTTTGGTAGTGGATGCTACATCAAGAGAAATGATGAGAAACTTGGGAAATTCGATGCCAAAGAAAATGAAGGATTTTTTCTAGGATATTCACATAGCAATAAAAAATACGTATTCTACAACAAAGTCAACAAAATGATTATTAAATGTATCAATGTGAAGGTGGATGAGCACAATGATCAAGAAGTGAAACAACTCAAAAAGTCCAATGTTGATGAACCAATAAGCATTGGTAATGAGAATGATGAAAAAACTGCACAAGAAAGTGAGGAAGATTGCTCTAGTCCTTAATCTAGAAATCCCCCAAGGTATGCACAAAAACACCCCCTAGTTGAACAAATTGTTGGTGAATTAAATTATGGAGTGAAGACAAGAAGGAAGTTTCTCAATGCCCCTACGCATGCACATGTTGCACTATTTTCCATAGAGGAACCAAAAAATGTTGTTCAAGCCAGCCAAGATCAACATTGATTGAAGGTCATGAATGAAGAAATGGACCAAATAGAGAAAAATTAGATTTGCGAGGTTGTTCCAAGACCTTCCAATACGAATGTCATTGGCACAAAGTGGGTATTCAGAAATAAAGTGAATGATCATGGAGAAGTGGTAAGAAACAAGGCCAAGTTGGTATGCAAAGGCTATGCTCAAATAAAAGGATTAGACTATGAGGAAATGTTTTCTCTTGTTTCCATATTAGAAGAAATCAAAATGTTTTTGGCATTTGTTTGTTTTAAAAAAATTAAAATTTATCAAATGGATGCCAAATTTGCTTTCCTCAATGGAGAGTTACAAGAGGAAGTTTATATAGAGCAGCCAGAAGGTTTTTAGTTGACAAAGAAACCATGCTATGTTTGCATGCTTAAGAAGGCATTGTATGGCCTCAAGCAAGCCCTAGGGCTTGGTATTTAAAGCTAGGCAGCTACCTACTCAAGTGTGGCTTTAAAAGAGGAATCACTGGCAACAATCTCTATGTCAAAGAAAAGGATGGCAAACTCATTGTGGTGGTGGTATATGTTAATGATATCATCTTTACAAGTAATTCAGATTTGTTGAATAGTGAATTTGAAGTTGATATGAAGGAAAACTTTAATATGTCCATACTTGGAGAGCTATCATATTTCCTTGGATTGCAGATAGCACAGACCCCTAAAGGAATTTTTATTTCTCAAGGCAAGTATCTCAAGGAAGCACTAAAGAAATTTGGCATGGAAGAATGCTCCTTAGAAAGCACTCCAATGGTGACAGATTGCAAGCTTAGTAAGATGAATGAATCTCTAGAAGTGGACCAGACCTTATATATATCCATCATTAGCATCCTTTTGTATTTGACAGCTTCAAGGCCAGACATCATGCAAGTTGTTGCAATAGTTGGAATATTTCTAATAGCTCCTAGACAAACTCATCTTATTGCAACCAAAATAATTCTTAGATATCTCAGAGAAACAATGAACTACAGACTGTGGTACCCAAGAGGTAAATATTTTTCATTTACTATTTTTACTGATGTTGATTGGGCAGGTGATGTGGATGATAGAAAGAGCATAGTGGTGGTGCTTTCTTTCTTGGAGACTGTCTAGTCTCATGGTTGAGCAAGAAGTAAGATTTAATTTCCTTATCTACAGATGAAGTGAAATATATTGTAGCAGCATCCTGTTCTACTCAACTTTTATGGATGAAGCAAACTTTGCAAGATTTACAAGTGTTTTATGATCAACCAATAGCCATTACTTGTGACAACATAAGTGCAATCGTCATGTCAAAGAATCCAGTCTTTCAATCTAAGACCAAGCATATCCCCATCAAGTATCATTTCTTGAGGGAGCCAATTGCAACCCAGATTGTGAATCTTGAATATGTTCCCACAAAAGAACAGGTTGTTGATATATTTACAAATCCACTCCCGAGAGAATAATTAGAGTACTTGAGGCAAATATTAGGGGTCATTACTTTTGCCTCCCTTCACTATCTCCTCCCCTAAGAGGAAGCAAGGAAGTTAGTATATTTTTCAGTATATATTGGTGAAGTTGTCGGGTTCACAAGGATCAACATGACAGATGGAGTATGGTGACATGGGGAGCATGATGGTGTCTTTGACATTGATGTAAAAGGGGGAGAGATCTAAAGAAATCAAACAAAAAAGGGAGGTAGTGATCTAAGTTATCATGCCCAATAAACAAAGCACAATAACAACACCAACAACAGATACCACATCACAAACAACCAATAAATAGGTGTGCATTTCAGGGGACCATAACTTAAAAGAATTAAAAGAGCAGCTTGATTTTTGGTGTTGCCATAAATGCCAAAGGGGGAGAATGTTGAAAATAGGTTTTCATTGATGTCAACAAGTAGCAACAAATAGCAACAAGTGGTAGCAGGTGGCAGTAGGAGGCATAGGTGTCATAGAAGGTCTAAGGGGGCAGACTAATGGAGCAACATGGAGGCATTGCAGCACAAAGGTGCAGAGGATTTTAAACCAATTTTAGAACACTAGATCATCTCAGTTGCAGGTTTAAGTCACTTTTATAGATATAGCTATGAAAGAGATTTCCAATAGTATATGGAAGTTTTGAAAAGGCCTCCTTGATCAAATTAGATCAATTCAAATTTTTGTGACCCCAAGGCCTTCATAGCAGAGTTATAGGTGGTTGGAGCCTTTGGCATGTAGCCAAAGTTGGCATGAATGCCAAACTTAGAGGCCAAACTCAGCGCTAAGTTTGTCAAAGCCTCTAAGCAAGAGCTCAGAGCAGATGTGGTAGTAGTGGATTGGACCAGAGGAGCCCACATTACAAGCTAGCCCGATGAGCTTTCCCTGGAGGTTACAATTGTGACACAAAGTGTAAATTGTCAGGAAGCACCGAGTGAGTGGGGCCTACCTGACAGTGATATCCCGACAACATTACCCCTGCACAAAACCCTTTGGTGCACAAAGGGATGGATCGAGAGGAAAGTGTGAGGTCATGGTAGCGGAGAGTGACCAATGAAGAACAAGCGGGGAGGCCCACTCCACCAACTCATCCCACATAGGGTGAGCCTGGAAATAAATTCTCATAGATAAACAAAGAGACAACACAGAGGAGATTTGGCCTGACATAAGAGCACGTGGTGCATATGGCTAAGTGTCGAGCTACATGGCATTCATCTAATGGCACTGGAGATATCCCTTCAGACGGGCTTTGTGTTCACGAGGAGTGGTTTCCCACATCGCCAATCGCATAAATAAACGACAGAGATTCACCCTAGGGGAACCCCTCTGGAAACCACAATCCTCTCAGGAGTGGTGTCGTAGAAAAATGTCGGTAGGGCCAAAATCAAAATAATAAAGGAATGGGATGCAAAACAAGGCCTTGAAGGAACCTTTCTTTATCCTCTAGGAGGACAAGTGGTAGCTTGTGATTTGTCTAGACAACCAAGAATGTGATGTCAGCATGGACACATGGCAAGCATATTCAGGGTTGTTAGGCACCTAAATGGCCCTTTTCTAGGTGACAAGTGTCACCACTCAAAGGTTGACATGTGGCAGGAGTGACATCATCCTGAAGGTATGAACCCAATGGTTTATAAAAGGTGCAAAACAAAAGCATCGAGAGAAGGAGAGTCAGGCCACGGAGGTAGAAGCAGCAACCAATAATAGGAGGGTTGGGCAATCCTCACCGGGACAACTCACCCCGGGGGCAAGACCTCAGTGGGTTATTGCAGTGCACTTAAGTGGAAGAGTGGGGATATGGGAGTTCTGGGCTAAGTGCCTAGACATAGCCCTAGTATGTTTTGCATAGAAACAAGACCTGGGGTGTAGAGAAAAGAGTCATGAAGGCTCTTGGCACAACTAATTGTTGGCCTTTGGGTTAGCACTTGGTCGCCTTGCGTAGAGGCATGATTAATGGTGCATAGCCATTATCACAAAAAAAAAAATTCCCGACAAAACTTCGAAGGGCTAAGTGCCAAATGAGTTAGCTAAAGGTTGCGGAGACCCATTGTATGAGTGAAAAAGCAAGTAAGGAGCTGAGAGAACAAGTGCTTAAAAAGAAAAAAGTGGAACTACCTGTTAAGAGCTAGTTTTGGCAGTTAAACCCAAATTAAACTATAGATAAAAATAGCAGGTGTACTACTAAATTATGTAAGAAGCCAAATGCATAAAAATAGCAAAAAAAAATCAGTTCAAGTGGCAGAAAAGGTAGAGAATGTCAGTTTAACTTGGAGATGAAGCCCAGAATAGAAAACACATCTAGAAGACAAATATAAGAAAGACAAAGACAAAAAATAAGGCTTCATGCACAAAATTCAAAGCAAATGATAGCAAAAAGGAAAATCTATAAAAGCAATCATAATTTATACGCGAGTTTTTGAGACAGTGATCTTGGTGCAACGAGGTGTTGGTATGGTGTTTTTAGTGATCAAGGATTGTTGAAACTGTTGGTAGTTGAAAAATTCACTTGTTTTGTAAGCAGAGAAGGCATTCATGTTTCCGAATATGAAAATGGATGAAAGATTGAAACAATGAGTGTTTAGCAAGTTATAGCTTGTTGATTAGGGGTTGGTGCTCCTTCTAGTTTATGTTGAAGAATAGTTGGGGTTGTAGCTCCATTCAGTTACAACTCATAAATTAAGAAGTTGTTGCTTCCTGCTGGTTGTAGCTAGAACTATGTATTTGTATTATTGTTGAAAGTGGTTTTTATTGTCTTATTGTGAAAATAAATTTTAATTGGTAAATTGTTACAATAATTATTCACCCCCCTCTTAGGTATTGTCTTGGTTTCCAGCACCTATTTGGTATAGATTGTGGGTCCATATTAGGCTCTAGGTGAGCCTTTTCCCTAGTGGAGTCATAACCCTTGTTTAGAGGTGACCCATTAGTGAGAAATTATGAGCGGTGTGGTTTATGGTTAGGAGGAACATCTGAGATATGCAGCTGGTAGATGGATATTTACAAAGAATAAATGCTCCAATTATGTGATTAAATGCTTAATATTGTTCATACTCTTAAATGTGCATGCTATGCATATCCTTTATCATTTGTTTGTGTTTAATGCTAGGTATATCTTATGTAAGTAGTTTATGTTTAATGTTGTGCTATATTCTTATACATATTATGTGTACTCGTCAAAAACTCATTGCTCACAAAACTCGATCTATTTCAATCAACCTCCTAAGAAACTCGTTGCTCACAAGGAGAAGGATCTATCTCTTAGAGTTTTGGGAGGGTTTTTTGGCTCGTTTTCTCATCAAAATTTCTCATAATTTGACAAAAGTTTGCTAGAATCACAAGTTTGAGTTATGAACTCTCCACAAGTCGAATGTCTTCGAGGTTTTTCAACATGTTGAATTCATATATGCAATTATATAAATTAAGCTCAAATATATAAATTAAGCCTAGTTATATAAATTAAATGGTTGATTAACCTTGAATATATTTAGAATACTATATTAACTTAGTTATATAAACTAAATGATCGATGGATGTAAATACATTTAACATACTAATAGATCACAAGTCCAACTCTCTTGACGCTCTCAGAGCCAAGCTAAGTGGTCAAACTAGCAAGAAGTGATCCCTTCCAGTGGATTTGCCTAATGCAAATATTATGTGGATGTAGCGATCACCAATCTCTAAATTCATATACCAAAAAAAAAAAACTAACTAACTAACTAAAAAACCATTTTAATAATTACCAACATTATGTCTTCTCCTTTTACGTTATTTAGTTGTTTATCATTAATCATTAACGTGGTTAAGTTTCTCAAGGACTGAACATATACTGTGTTATTATACATATTTAGTGACGTTCATAGATAGCCAAAATTCAACGTAGAAGCTTTAATGTTTTCTTTCCCTTCAAAGAACTATTTAATTTTACTCTCTAACCTTTCCTTCATCAAAGTGGTAGTTTCATAACGCTATTTATGGGTTGGAAAGAAGCTTTGATGTTTTCTTCCCTTCAAAGAACTATTTTTCCATATTTAAATTGTATATTTTTTTAAATTTAAATATAAAATAATTCAACACAATATTTGAATTAATAAATTATTTATTTAAAATTTATGATTTTCTTATTATTATTATGATTTTCTTTATTATTATTATTATTTATAGGTTGATATTATATTTTTTTAGTAAGAAAAAAGCTTGATTGTATTATGCTAGATAATCATATAAAGTCCAATACATCTGAATATATTGTTTTGAGAGATTCTCCATAAACAGTACAAGACTGTAGAGGAACAAAAGTAATGCAGAAGTGTCTAAAAGCCAATATACCACTAGTACCAGAGAAGGAAAAGAAGTATACGAGCTGCAAACAAGCTATAAACCAGAGGGGAAAGCAATGCTTTACCAGATAGATAGTCTAGATAAGTCAAAGCCCCATTTAGGGGCATCATCTGCTAGCTAATAGAAGATATAAAAAAAGTGCAAGATAAACAGTAGCATGAAACATACCTGGGAATTTGAAATGAAAAAAGAAATATTATGTGCCGAGTAGAGAAAAGTCCTTAATCGAATAATTTTCAACTTCTATTTTTATATCCATTTTCCATTTGCCCATTTGTGATAGGAGTCCTTTCTTTGATAAAACATCAGCTTGAGTATTTTGAGCTCCGTTGACATGTTGAATAGAAGGATTTGAACTCAAAATTTTGAGGACCAATATCTTTATTCCCATGGCCATCACAGCTATCCCCAGTCAATATATCTCACTTGAACTGAAATTTTGATTAATCTTACTAACTCCTACTATACAAACTAAAAAATGTTTAAAAATATTTTTATATAAAAAATATTCAAATTTATATAGCTTTTATAAAATTTATCATTTTAAAATAAAATAATTTTATTGTGAATTATTTTAAGAAAATAAAATTAACCAATTTTCTTTTTTTAATAGAAATTATTCCATTTACCAATATTAATCCCAAAATTTAAATATGTATTTTTAATTGCAATAATGTTGCCCCCAAGGTAAAAATTGGCAACCCAAGGAGTCCACTTGTTCCAAATAAGTCCCTACCATTCCCTTTATTAAATGTAATTTATTGTCGAGAGAGGTCAAAATTCGAGATGTACGAGACTTAATGTTTTTCAATCTTAAAATTTAAGGGAAAAAGCATTGAGATTTAAGTAAAGAAGTTAAGATCTAGAGTTTTTGGTTTATATATTTTACTTTAATTGTTTTTTTAATTCTATTTATTATATTGTTTCACTTTATTTATATTAATTATATGTAATTATATGTAATTATGGTTGAAAGAGGTTTAATGGTCAGGGAGTTCTATATATTAATTTGGTAATATTTTAAAATTATATTATTATTATTAATTTAGAGTTTAAGGGGTTTTGGAGTAGTTCATTTGCAAGTTATGTTATGTAAAAGTTTAAAACTATGTGAGTGATGAGGTTTTTTTTTCAAATCTTCTCATTATCAAACTCATGTGTTGTCCTACGGGAGTGATGGTTAGACCTAGAGGTTATAGTGGTAGCGATTGGAATCAACTTTGTGTTGTGTAAGTATGAGCTCAACCCAATAATTGATTCTTCTACCATAAATAAACACTGATCTTAAGGGAATTTGGACACAATTTTACCAAGTTGTATGGGTTAACGCTATAAATATTTATGTTCTTATTCCTTGAATTATATTTTTTAATTTGGTTTATATTAATTATATATGTTTATGTGACATTAGATTATAATTAGTATTAAACTACATTATGTGAGTTTAAATCGATGATCTTGTAATGTAAATATTATAAATATGTTTTCTATAGATTTCTAATGCTAACTCGAGGTTACGCCTTGACAAGATTCGCTAAGCATATAGATGTTGTTCAAATGAACCATGTAATAGACTTATCATGATGCACTATATGTTATATAAAAAATTATTGTTGAAATATAATATATGATAACCTACGATGGTTGTAAGAAACAAAAGGGGTTATGGGTCCATAAAAAGGAAGAATAGAAGATAGACCAATCATAAAGGAATGAAACTCACAATCACTTTTGACTAGAAAAGCAAATAATGAATGCATGAAGATGTAACACCCCCAGAATGCCCCATATGTTGTATTTGCACATGTTCCTAAGGGTTGGTGAATTAGGTTACATTGGGTGCGTATGCCCATTTGAATATACTTGTTTTGGGGTTTGAATGCTTATATTTTAATGTTTTGGGGGTTAAAGTTCATGTGTGACTAAGGCCAATGAGTATGATAATTTAATATGTAAATCACACCATGGTTAATAAAATACACCATAGTTGCAGACCGAGTTGGACACAAGAGATGGGGGGGTAGGAATCCATAAGATGGGAGGGTAAGGGGATGGAACCATGACATAATCTTAAGTCATGGAAATAATATTATATTCCAGAAGTCACTTATAAACATAACCCAAAGTTGTGAAGGCATGACATAAGTCTAAGTGTAAAAAGGTGAGGGGGAAGTGGTCCTCGTGACTCCTTAAGTAGTAGGGGTGAGTTTCCTATGCAACACTTGACAAAAATAACTCATGCATACAAAATTCATGATCCCATCATTCAGGGATCATTCCAGGTATCATTGGATGATTATTTCCTATGAGTACCTTGCTAATTCATCTTTGTCTCACCATCGATCCCTTATTAGTTCGTTGCGGTTCATGTTATAGACATGAGGATAAGTAAGTTGGAATAACCATTGACACATGTGATTTAATAAACTATTATAAATTCCATAGTTAAATTCTATGGCCAATTCTCCTTCCTCATCTTAGGTGAGGTTGGAACTTAGAGGGGTAATTGGTTGGGAAAGGTTGTCTAGTGTGAGGTGTAAGGGTACCTAAAAGACTTATGAGGTGGTTGGAATTCCCATAGCTACAAAACTTTGAGACTTCTTAGCTAACCTGTGTTGGTATCCCAAGAATAGTAGTGGCACAACTCGATGGATTAAGGAGGGGAACAAGGGGTGCACTACCTTGGTTTGTATGGGTTGGGGGATGCGGGGTTGTAGTTAGGGAGGTTGTTGGAGTTGGTAATTGGCCTAGTACCTATTTGGTATAGAGTGTGTGTCCATAATTGGCTCTAAGTGATCCTTTTCCCTAGTGGAGTCATAGCCCCTACTCAGGGGTGACCCATCAATGAGAGATTATGAGAAATGTGGTCTATGGTAAGGAGAAACATCTAAGGTTTGCATCCAATAGATGGATATTTACAAAGAATAAATGCACCAATTATGTGATTAAATTATTATTGTTGCTCATACTCTTATATATGCATGTTATGCATATCTTCTGAGTTATTTATGTTTAATGCTCTATATATCTTCTGTGAGTTATTTATGTTTAATGTTGTGTATATTCTTATACATATATGTTGTTATGTATTATGTGTGCACATGCATGCTTGTAGGGTCAATCTGAGTATATTAATTGATGCACAACATAATATTTTTTGTGGGAACTAGGTCTACTCCAAACAGGAAAAAAATTACTTGAATCTATTGCTTATGAGAAGAGTGTCCAATTGATGAAGGGAATATAAATACCAAAGTAAAGACTTAATTTTAGAGTGAAGACATAGAGGAAAAACTCTTCATGGAATATTTGATTTGAGGTATTAGAAAGTACATTGGTGGAATATATCTCAGTGCCTCATGTTCCGAAACTGAGATTGAAACTTATAAGGCCCTATTCCAAGAGTTCCGTGACGTATTTGCCTGGTCATACGAAGAAATGCTAGGAATTGATCCCGCTATTGTTGTTCATGAGATCAAAACTTACCCGGATGCTAAACCCGTCCGGCAACGTTTGCGTCAGATTCACCCTCGAAAAGCGACTGCCATCAAAGCAGAGGTCGAAAAGTTATTAAAAGCAGGTTTCATTTATCCAATCCCGTTAACGGATTGGGTATCGAATATTGTCCCGGTTAATAAAAAGCAGGGGACAATAAGAATCTGTATCGATTATAGGGACATAAATCGAGATTGTCCTAAGGACAATTATCCAACGCCTTATATCGATCAAATCATTGATGATTGTGCCGGGAGAGAAATGTTTTCCTTTATGGATGGTTTTTCGGGCTACAATCAAATCAATATTCTACCTGCCGACCAACCGAAAACAGCTTGTATTTGTCCGTGGGGAACATTTGCTTATTGCAAACTACCTTTTGGACTGAAAAACGCCGGAGCCACTTTTCAGAGGGCCATGTCTTACGCATTTCATGATATCAAGCACATTGTGCAGCCTTATC
>APFE031245410.1:11764-40736 GCA_000404065.3 Pinus taeda
TATAATGTATTATGAAATCATTCTTGTATCAGAGTAGTTAGTTCAATAGTTAAAGTTTTGACCTGAGTATGGGAATGCCTACCTCAGCGATGATATGATCTTATACATGTATTTTGTGTTGAAAATTGCAGGTTCTGACCGGGCTCTCCACAAGATGATCCTCGCAATGATAAAGTACTTCACCCTTCCTATATGATTTAACACCCTTATCTATTACAGGCTTCGTACTTTAGGGGGCATTCTGTTACACTGAAATTTGTCACCATGACTATCTGCAGTTAATATGGCTCCATCAATAGTCATATTATCCTCCTTGTCAAGCCTCATACCTCTGCTCTTCATGTCAAACTTCAAAAAGAGAGAAAGTCACTTAAAAACATGTTTATCTCTGGGTACGCAGGTTCTCTCTACCTTGCTGCGTGTACGCACTCCAAACACACTGTGCCTGCGTACTTGTACGCTCTGTAAGCCAAAGGATGGGTGTGTACCCCTGTAAAGGTCAAAAGGCGCGAGTTTCATCTTTAAAAAGTTACTTGTGGTCACTTCTGAGCCTTCTAGAAGAGTGTTTGACGTGTATTGAGCGCCTCCAGATGGTTCATGCATCCCTATGATAGAGGAACTTATCCCATCAAGAGAGGAGCTACCCCATCCAAAAGAGTGAGTATCCCATTGATGTTGGAACTGAATAACTTCCTCTAGAATACTATAAATACAGACATTGGGCCAAAGGAGGGGAGGTTGAAAGCTGAACATTCTAAAGGGTAAATGCTGCTGGAATTAGGACTTCCATTGTTGACTTGTGAGGAGAGATCACTATCCTTCCTTGTTGCCATATTGGGAGTGGGTGAGCCTGTCAAAGTAGAGGAAATCTCTTGTTGGACCCTGGGAGGAGCTTGCACAACACCAAGGCTCAGGTTGTAATGGTTCCTTTCCTTTAAGTTATTTCCTTTAAGTTTGAAACTTTAAGTTATTTCCTTTAAGTTTGAAACTTTTAATGGTAAGGGACCTTCCTTCTTGCATCAAAATTTCACCAATGCCATGACCTAAGGAATCACACTCCACAATCAAGGTTTTCATGAAGTCAAGTGTCACCAAGAAGGGAGTTGTACACATAGCCTCTTTGAATACTCTAAAATCTTTGGTTTCTTATTTAGTCCAAGAAAATGCTTCCTTATTCAATAATTTCATTAGAGGCAATTCCATTTGACCATAATTCTTTACAAACTTGTGGTAATATCTTTTCAATCCTAAGAATCCTCTAATTTTCTTCAAGGTATTGGGAATTTTCCATTCCCTTATAGGTTTGATTTTGTTAGGATCCACCTTTACACCCTCATGTGATACAATATGGCCCAAATATTCCACTTCTTAAACCCCAAAGGCAGACTTGGAAGCTTTGCATATAGTTATTGCTCTTCCAATAGTGTTAAGACCATGTCAACTTGTCGTAAATTCTCTTCCCAAGGTTTGTTGTCAGTTATTATGTCATCAAAAAATACTAACACAAATTTTCTAAGGAAGGGTTTGAAAATAGAATTCATCAATATTTGAAATGTTGAAGGTGCATTTGTAAGTCCAAATTGCATAACAAAAACTCATAATGACCTTCATATTTTCTAAAGGTTGTTTTGGGGATGTCTTCATGCCTCATTCTAATTTGATGATATCTAGAAAAAAAAATCCAACTTATTAAAGAAAAATATTCCGTGGAATCCATCTAATAATTGATGAATGACAAGAATAAGAAACTCATATTTTCTTTTCATTTTTTTTAGTTGTTTTTAATCTAGACACATAAACCATGAACCATCATTTTTTATAACCATCAACACTAGTGAAGAGAAAGCACTCTAGCTAGGTTGAATGATGCTTGCCTCTAACATTTCTTAAACCATACACTCAAATATCACGCTTTTGTGCATGTGGATACTTGTAACATTAATTGGGACACTTACAAGTTGAAAATGAATAGCATGGTCATGATCTCAGGTAGTTGGAAGACCCTTATACATCTCTCCAAATACCGTAGAATGTTTGTTGATAACTTTTTGGAGATCCACGAGAGCAGAGGATATAGATGTTTGAACATCTAGTGAGCACAGTGGTGCAATTACACCTTGGTGTCCCTTTTTAGAATTTGTCATGATATTAGAGATTTTCAATTTACTAGTTTTCCCTTGGATACCTCTAAGCTCAATTCCATTTCCTTCCGAATAAATATTATGAAAATATTTTGAAAATTAAGTGTTGTTGTTCCCAATGATTGTAACCATTAGACAATACAAAATCAACACCACCCATTCGGATTGTAATCATGGAACTAACCAACAAATACTACTCCATATTCAACTTAATATTATGGCACTTCACTGAACAATTTATGGTACCTCTATCTGCAATCATTACTTGAAATTGTGGTGATGGATATACAAAGTAATTAAGAAGTATTTCGAATTTGTAATTGATAAAGTTATGGGTTCTACCTGAATCAATCAATATAGTTACCTTTTACTTTTTAATATATCCTTCTATTTTAAGGGTTCATGGAGTATTGATATTGGCCAATGCATGCCAAGATATTGTTGAAGTAGTATCTTCTAGCTTTAGATATTGGGAAGTCTTTGTTGGAACTATAATTACACTGAGACGAGGGGTGAATCAATATAATGGAAAATTTTAACAATCAAAACATTCAATCCATGTAAATTATCAATCACATCACCACATAAGATTACACCAGATATACGTGGAAACCCTTGTGGGAGAAATCCACAAAACTTATTTATATGAATGTTCTTATACGAACCAATATACTATTACATTAATTTATTGGCACCAACCAGAAGGAGACACTAAGCCCTTGAAATTATTTACTAGAACCAACCAAAAGGAGACGTTAATCCCCTAAAATTATTTACTAGTGCCAACCAAAAGGAGACACCAATCCCCTAAAATGATTAAGATCTAATATTGTTTGTGTCTTGCACTGCACATAGCACTAATTTTTATCTTCACAACTCTTCCATTGCATTTTGTTTTTCTTTTCACAAATCTACAACTACATCTTATTCATCACAAGATTGATTTACTTTCAGTATTGTATAGATTAAACATTACTCCTCTTATTTGATGCAACATTCTTTATTATATTCAGTACTTAACCTTACCCTAAGAGAATAATATTTTACTTAATTATAAACATTTCTCGTCCTAGTTACCTCAATCATCATTACAGCTTACACCACAAACTTCATTAAACACTTCGAAACTTTGTTCTAGATGGGTTTCCTAAGCTCTCAGTTTGGAAAAATTCCCTAAATAGATCACACGTCTTCTTTTGACTTCATTCTTAGAATTATTTATAGCAGAACATTGACTTCTTGGCTGTGTTATATCTTCACAACTTACACATATATGATTTGATCCTTCTTTTCTCCTTTTTTTTCTTTCCTTCACATTGCATCTATTAGAGGTATTTATAGATAAACACCAGGACTAAATCAAGGAAAACATACCACATAAATTGTTCAAGGCTAACATAGCCCCATGGAGCCCTTCTAGGGCTAATACTATGAACTACTCAAAAACCCTGGGCCAAAATCATGGGTTTGTCCAATATTGGCAGCCAAAACCTTATACAACAAATTTTGTTTTTACGACATGGAGGGGTAAACCTCAAATTTATCCCTTTGTGTGTAATAGTGGGAAAAACCTAACTTTTTAAGCCCCTTGTCTTGGGTGCTACAAACTTTAATCATATGGAACTTGGTGTTATGACCCATCACTTTAACTGAAAGGTGTTTATCCCATGAGATCCAGTTATCCATAAATCTTATTCAACCTTATGGTGCACATTTGTTTTCAATTTGAATAAGTTGGAGGCTAGATATAATAAACAAATCCAAATCCAAATAGGTCTAATGTACCATATGATTCGGAGATCAGAAGATGTCCCTCGATGCCTTAATATAGATATTTGTATACCAAAATACTTTGATATGACATGCGAGATAGATATAACATTATGCCCGTTGAATTTTATGTCAACCATTGTGAAAAAATTATTTCTCGATCTCTCATTTATCATCGTGTTGTAGTGGCTACAACCACCCTCCAAAATTTTTCCTTAGCTTCATTTTGGAGCCTCCCTACAACCCTTTCACAACAGCATGTCTTGCCTTGTCAAGTACACAAGCTTCAGTGATTTTCTTGTAGAATGACATCCTGTCCATCAAAGCTTGTTGCATCCCCCTCACAGGTTGTTTCACAGGACTTGGTCCAGCTGCAAGCTAAGCAGCTCCCTCAAGAAATTGCACAATTCTGGAGGGCAACCAACCTTCCCTCCAGAAATTGCGCAATTTTGTCTGGCAACCTACTGGGATCCAGAATTGCGCAAATATGCCTGTCATTGTTCACTGAGAAAATTGTGCAATTCCTCCCAGCAGGGTTGCTCGGCACAAAAATTGCACAATTTCATGCATCAATCAGATGCTCAGCCCAGAAATTGTGCAAAGCTTCTGGGCAACCAGCCCAGGTCCCTCCCATAAATGTGCACTTTTTCCCCTCAGCTGAGCAGACCGATGCATCTGCCTTCAGGTTAACCAATTCCCTCCGAGACCAAGCAGCATTGATTTGCATGCATGGACTGCTTCTCCCAAGGTAGCATGCAAAGGCATCCATTGATTCAGGGATCTATTTTTAGCATTTGTAGGTTACATGCAAGGATCATTTCAGAAACCTCCAGACAAGTGTCCCTTTTCCTACATTTGTGGCATGCACGTCACAACCTCAATTTTATCAAAACTTATTAACCAGACACTGCAGAGATCATTGCTCACATCGACCTTGTAGCTCTGACACCCCACATTACATCTAGGAGTCATCGGCACATTCAACTTAGTTGTCTTGGGGTAAGCTCAACTTTCATGTCTTGCATTGTGTTTCTTTCACTTTTTGTGTTTCGCTTTGTGTGAGTGTTGCCTGCTTGATTTCAATGAGCACTTGATGTCATTTTGATGTATGTCAGCTTGTAGAAGCATCGTTTCAATTTTTTCTCACATCTCATTATCGTCGCATGCATGACACTGTTTTGCACTCATCTCACCATGCATTCAAACTTCTCATGTTTTCGGTCGCCCGTCGATCGGACTTGGCTGCCTTGGCCCGGACCATGCCTTGCCTAGCTAGCATTGCGCATTTCCAGAAGCGAAGGCTCTGCCTTCCTTCCAGTAATTGTGCAAGTTTGGTCCAACACTGACCTCCAGGCTTGCATTGCGTAATTCTTGGAGGTAGTGTCATATTGCCCCAGAAACTGTGCAATGTAGTTTTTTGGTTGCATGTTACTGATGAATGAAATTGTGCATTGCGTAGTTTCAGTCCTCAGCATGCCAATTTGGACTGTGCATTGTGCAGTTCCAGTATTCAGTCAACCTGTTGATAGCTCGGACTATGCCTTGCGCAGTTTTGGTAGTTAGTCTCCCAACCTCCCAACAGAAATTGCGCAACATTCACGTTCAATCACACAGGTATGTTGTCAGTCAGTCCTCAAGTTTGTTTTGGTTTTCAACTTACAGATTGCTTTCCATGAGTGTTCCTATGTCTCCAGGCATAATAGGTGTTCGTATGTCTCTCAACAGCACAAGTACAATGGCTTCAAGAAGAGGAGAGTCAATGACATTGTTAAGAGCACAACTGGAGATGCAATCAATCAAGTGTCTATGAACTTTCTTATCCATGAAGACATCAAGTTATTACGGGACAAGGATATCAAGATCAATGGAAACAACATCACATCGAACAACATAATCAGCAGTAGTAGAAGGCATCACACCTGCACGCAATGAATGTAAGAGGAAGGTTGTTGACAGCATAGAGGTATAGCAAAGCTGCAAGTTCGAAGCAAATCCAGTCGTGACAAAAGCATGTTTGGAGATTGAGGCTATGAGGTGACAGCATGACATGAAGATCGCACAAAGGCAGAGAATGGAATAGAGAAGGAGTTTCATCTGTTGAATTAGCAACTCAAGGAAGAATAGGCACTGCATCGACGAGAGAATGAGTTGAAGTAGGAACAAGTACAACAGGGGGAGCAACATGCACAGACAGATGAAACTGCGCCTGTACAAGTTATAGATCCATCCCAGTAGATGGAACAGATCAGACAAGGTGAGGAGTGTTAATGATCGCATGCAAGGGAATTCAGCAGCATGCATGTCATTGTGCACACACATGCGATCCCACCCATTTGGCACACTCACCGAGGCGAAGACAAAAAGAAATTCTAAATGGGGTTGAACATGCAGTTTGACAGTTGATGCGCATGACCACCAACACACACTTGGAGATCAGCACAGACAATATGCATTAGTGTGTTTCCAGTTCGGCCGCACCCAAGAAGACCATGCACATGATATCAGACGAGTTGGATGGAGGAGTCATATCAGTGCACCCAGATGCAACAAAGGCAAGAGTTAGCTTCAGCAAGATGTCACCATTGAGTGCATAGATGACCAAGCTTGGCATCAACTCACCACCTTCGACCATCACAAGGATGTCAAAGAGTTGGTCTCACCACAAAAATCTAAGTATCAGTGATGTCCTGCATGGCTTTCTCAAGCCACTTTGTCTCACATGGGCACATGTTCTTTGTAATTTAACATCTTGTCAAGTGGAAGTTCAAGTGTCGATAGTTGGATGTAACAGTCATAGAGTAGTTGAAGAGTCATGAGGATAGATGAACAGTCTCAAAGGGGAATGTCAAGGGTCACCCCACCTTTTGTTGTAAATAGTACCTCATAACTCATTGTATAGGCTTTTGGTCAGCCAAGCTTCAATAGGAGTATCTTAGAGAAAGCTTGGATAGTATTGTAATGCGCCTTGGCTTCTCCACTACGCAGAGCTAGTATATCTCTTCGGAGGAGTAGGCGGTTGTGGCTGAAACATTCTGCTATCGGAACTAGTGGTTGGACGTGGATGTATTGTATGAGTGGAACTTACACTTATTAATATAACAGAGCCAACATGTTTCATGCATATGTCATATTGTATTCCAGCTATCTTGTTTACTCTAAATGATATATGTATATGTTTTCTTACACATGCATGTATGGACTATTTATATAAGTATGTATGAATCTTACTAAAATGTGTTGATTGGTTTAACCATGATTTTGGATTGTTAGCTAACCTTCTTTACATTTTGTGATGCATCTTCGCTCGTGTGTTCCCTTACAAGCCATGTACTATTATAGGTTTTCAAGTGGCGCATTCACCTAAATCTTCGTGTGTTAGAACCGTTAATGCACCTTCCTTGTCTCGCCGCAACTGTCACACCCTTGCTACCAATAGGGACATCTTACTTACCTCCGTGCGCGAAATCGCAAATAAGGCATTACCGTACGACCCATTGCTGGGACTCCTATACCAAATTGTCTGAGGTCTAATTGGGACTTCTTACAGGGGATATCCCCTAACATGTTGGCAGGTCCAACACTGTCAACATTTATGGCGCTAGAAGGAGGGCCATACGACAAGTTGTGTCCTCTCATCCTGTTTTGAACCTTTGCATATCTATCATGGATTCTTTCACTCTACTCTCTCCATGATGTCCTTCGCATGCCGAATAGGTCATAATCACGAGGGAGTTCTTTGATATCTTGTCCACATACACGTATGATGGTGGTGAAGGTAAAGTGGCTTGGCCTGAGTTTTTACATGACTTCCTTGCCTTACTTCACGAGGATGATGGATGTTCTAATGAACAGGCCAGTATACTACTTACATACACACTTCGCAAATCTCCACATCGGTGGATGTGCAGCCTACCGCTAACAGTGTGCACTCACTTCAGCACTTCTGTGATCTCATTTAAGATACTTCCTATCATTTTCATCCAGAATATCTTGACCAAAAATTGTTACAACAACGGAAGGCTCCGCAAGAATCGCCTATGGATTCTTTGCACCGCTTTCGTGATTTGCAGTTTCAAGCTCCAAAGAGCTAGATGAAATTTCCCTATCTTTGGGACCTATTCGAGTACTATCTTAAGAAAACAGCTTATACCAACAAGAAGTTCAAGCTCAAACCCCACTCAGCATACTCCGGTGATGGATTTGCGCAATAACAGATGGACACAGTCGTTGTCACAAGTGATTGTCCTCCATCCCCTCATCAAACAGCTCCACCATCGCAGAGTGATGTGGGAGAGCATGAACACACATTTGTTGAAACGCCATGTCCTCTCAACGTCGCTCCTTCTGATTTTTGCGTAGACTTGGTTGTGAGTCCCATACCTCCTCACATGTATTTTGTACCTCAACCTCCATCTTCATATTTTGATCATCCTTTGGATGACAATGTCTTGTGTTCTTCCATTCTAAGACTCTACACCTATTTTGAATGAGGATCGATCTATCGACGGAGTTGGTGTTGCACAACCAACATCCGCTGGAATTCATGAAGAGCATGACGAGGAGCTTGAACATCCACCGGCAGCAGGGGACCATCCCTGTCTATCCATACCTCCTCCATTTTTTCCTAGCATCCTTGATGATTCTGCCATCCCTGATTTTTCATGTGCATCTCCATCCACGGATGCACCCATTGTTGACTATTCGCAGGACACACTGATATCAGTCCATCATCTGACGACGAGGAGGACTAATCATTCATTGAAAATCCACTTGATCTTTCATCTGATTTTTTCAGAAACATAGAGGGTGAGCATCCTTTCTTATCATCTACCCCTCTATGTGATTCATCAAATCATGAGGGTGTCAACCAACATCCTAAGTTTTTTTTATCTTGGTTATCGTGATCTATTTACCTCATCATCTGATCACGATGTTGATTCATTCATTGCCAATCTGCTCAAGACTCTGGTCTATGATGATCTATCTAGACAAAGTCGAAACCCCCCAGACTATCAAGGCACTTCATCCCGAGCTGATGGTTATGCCAGGCCCTCGCTGTCTTGAGGTTGGTCTCACATCAGATCAAGAAATTGTTCAAACACCTGAGGCTCCTCATCACTCGTCTATATGCACTGAAGAACAATCCAACACTCAGATTTCACTTCCTCCACTCGAACTACAAGACCCCATCGCTCATGCATTGGAGGGATCTTACATGCAAGCACACTTGTGCAACGTAAATGTTCTACCTTTCTCATGTTTTCTTGCATGTCACGGTCAAGGGAATGCATACACTCAACATCTGCATGCAATGTAGTATAGCACCATGGAAAGTCCACAGAGTGCATGTCATGTGCTTTCATTCATTTTTGTTTTTTGGATGCTTGTAATCTCGAAGTGTGTATGTTTTCATTGTTGTATCTTTCACACTTGTTGGTTCACACAACTGGGTTGCTCGCAGACCAATTCTTCATCAACATGGGTCAACCAATGTGTCAATGGTTGCATTGGAAATATCTCTTCACGTGATCAGGTCCATGCACTGTTAACTTAGGAGTAGGAGTAGTGTTTTCTTTTAATTTGCTTGCTTGCATGCTTGTTTGCTTTCTTGCTTTACATGTTTATTTTTCTGCTTTCTTGTTTTCTTAATCACTTTTCTTTCGCATTTACTTTTTCTTCTGCTTTGCTTTGTTGTTTGTTTGCTTGATTTTGTTCATAGGTTAGTTTCACATGAAACCATGCATGACTCTTGAAACAAGCTGGGTAAAGTACAAGAGGTCTTGGGCAATTATCGCTACTTGGTTATTTGTCATCTACCTCTGTATGAAGAACTTGTTACTTTTGGTCCATGATACATTGATGGAAAATACATACTGTCCGAAGTGAACCCTGGTGAAAACACAACGCTTATGTGCTAACTAGTGTCACCTTCTCTAGTCAGTTATTTTTGCATTAACCCTTGTCGGCTTAGTCAAGTAGAGTAAGGTGAGGGGGAAAACCTTAACAGGCACGTCAGAGGTATATAATAAACCACTTCTCTGAAGGAATAACCTCTTTTGCTCGCAATAAGTCAAGATCCCTCTTCTGCCTCTGAAATGAATAAGTGCTATGTACAAGTATGAAAATGAAAAAATGAAAAGTGAAAAAAAATTCAAAATTTTAAAATGAATTAGGCGAGAGAAGAGAAAGGATTCTTGCGCAGAGAGGTGATACAAGTAACTCTGTTGGGGTACTAACCGGGCTTGTTGGCAGCGGAGGGATGCTTGTGTTCATGCGTGACCCCGCCAAGGTAGTGTCCAGGCCTACTAGCAGCGGAGAAACACCATACATGAAACTAAGACTCTGACGACTATATTGTTTGTGCACCAATATACCCCTCAACCCCAATCGAAACGATTGTGTTGAATTGGCTTGGAATGTGTGTCAATCAACTAAGAGCTTGGTAGTTGCTACATATTAGAATCATGAAAATGTGGAAACCAAGACAAACTGAGAACTGAACAATACTTTCGGAGATGTTAGAATTTCTTTTCATGAACAAGGTCCATTCAGAGAGTTAGAGTTCTACCAGTGTGTCACCAAGTGTTGTAGCAGCTACAACCACCCTCCAAAAATTTTCCTTAGCTTAGTTTTGGAGCCTCCCTACCAACCTTTCATAGCAACATATATTGCATTATCAAGTACACAAGCTTCAGTGATTTTCTTGCAGAATGACAACCTATCCATCAAAGCGTATTGCATCCCCCTCACGGGTCATTTCACCAGACTTGTTCCAGCTGCAGGCTGAGTAGCTCCCTCAAGAAATTGCGCAATTCTGGAGGGCAACCAGCATTCCCTCCAAAAATTGTGCAATTCTACCTAGTAGCCTGCTAGGTTCCAAAATTGCGCAAATCTGCCTGTCACTGTTCACTGAGAAAATTGCACAATTCCTCTCAGCAAGGCTGCTCACCCCAGAAATTGTGCAAACCTTCTGGGCAGCTAGCCTAGCTCCCTCCCATAAATGTGCATTTTTCCCCTCAGCTAAGCAAACTGAAGCATGTGCCTTCAAGTTGATCGGTTCCCTCTGGGACCGAGCAAAACTGATTTGCATGCATGGACTACTTCTCCCAAGGCAGCATTCAAAGGCATCCCTTGATTTAGGGATCTAGTTTTAGTAGTTGTAGGTTACATGCAAGGATCATCTCATAAACGTCCTTCCAAGTGTCTCTTTTCCTAGATATGTGGCATGCGCGTGTGTCATCACCTCAATTTTATCAAAACTCATCAACCAAACATTATAGAGCTTATTCCTCACATCGACCTTGCAGCTCTGACATCCCACATTGCATCTAGGAGTCATCAGCACATTCATCTTAGCTGTCTTCGAGTAAGCTCGACTTTCATGTCTTGCATTGCGTTTCTATTGCTTTTTGTGTTTCACTTTGTGTGATCATTGTCTGCTTGATTTCAGTGAGTGCTTGTTGTCATTTTGATGTATGTTAGATTGTAGAAGCATCGTTTTAGTTTTCACTCACATCTCACTATTGTCACATGCATGACACTATTTTGCACAAACAGTCGTTGTCACGGTGACTCACCTCACACACATGCATTCTTTTCCATTTTTTGAATCCTACACTTGTTGTTTGCATGTATGATCATTCACTCTTGTTTTCACTCATATCACCATGCATTCAGAATTCTCATGTTTTCGGTCGATCGTCGGCCGGACTGGGCTGTCTTGGCCTGGACCATGCCTTGCCCGGCTAGCACTGCACATTTTCGGAAGTGAAAACTCTGCCTTCCCTCCATAAATTGTGCAAGTCTAGCCTAGCACTGACCTCTAGGATTGCATTGCAAAATTCTTGGAGGTAGTGTCCTCCTGCCCCCGAAAATGCACAATGCAGTTTGCTGGTTGCATGTCACTGCTGACTGAAATTGGCATTGCACAGTTGCAATCCTCAGCAGGCCAGGATAGAATGTGCATTGTGCAGTTCCAGTAGTCAGTCAACCTCCTGACAGCTCGGACTATGCCTTGCACAGCTTTGGCAGTCAATGTCCCGACCTCCTGGCAGAAATTGCGCAACCTTCACGTTTAATCACACAGGTATTTTGCAAGTCAGTCCTCAAGTTTTTTTTGGTTTTCGACTTACAGATTGCTTTCCATGAGTGTTTCTATGTCTCCAGGCATCATAGGTGTTTGTGTATCTCTCAAGAGCATAAGTACAATGGATTCCAGGAGAGCAGACTCAAAGACATTGTTAAGAGTGCAACTGGGGATGCAATCGATCAAGTGTCTATGAACTTGCCTATCCACGAAGACATTAAGTTTTTTATGGACAAGGATATCAAGATCAATGGCAACGACATCACAGGGAACACCACCATTAGCAGCAGCAGAAGGAAGAACACCTGTGTAAGATGAATGCAAGAGGAAGGTTGTTGACAGCATAGAGGCAAAGCAAAGCTACAGCTTCGAAGTAGATCCACTCGTGACAAAAGCATCTTTAGAGATTGAGGCTATGAGGTGACGGCGTGACATGAAGATCACGTGAAGGCAGAGAACGGAACAGAGAAGGAGTTGCATGTGTTGAAGTAGCAACTCAAGGAAGAACAAGAGCCGCATAGACGAGAGAATGAGTTGCAGCAGGAACAGGTATAGCAAGGGGTGCAACATTCACAGATGGATGAAACTGCGCTTGTACAAGTTATATATCCATCCCACCAGCTAGCACAGTGCAGACAAGGTGAGTAGTGTTGTTGATCACATGCAAGGGAATTCAGTAGAATGCATGTCATTATGCGCACACATGTGATCCCACCCATTTGGCATGCTCACTAAGGCGAAGACAAGAAGAAAATATGACTGGGGTTGAACATGCAGTTCGACAATTGATGCACAAAACCACTAGCACACACTTGGAGATCAACACAGACAATATGCATCAGTGTGTTGCCATTCGTCCACACCCAAGAATACCATGCACATGCTATCAGACGAGTTGGACAAAGGAGCCATATTAATGCACTCAGATGCAACAGAGGCAAGAGTTAGCTTCAACAAGATGTCATCGTTGATTGCACAGACACCATCACAGACAACCAAGCTTGGCATCATCTCACCACCTTCGACCATCACAAGGATGTCAAAGATTTGGTCTTACCAAAACAATTTGAGTGTCAGTGATGTCTTGCATGGCTTTCTCAAGCCATTTTGTCTCACATGGGCACATGTGCATTGTAATGTAATGTCTTGTCAAGTGGAAGTTCAAGTGTCGATAGTTGGATTTCATAATCATAGAGTAGTTAAAGAGCCATGAGGATAGATGAACGGTCTCAAAGGGGAATGTCAATGGTCACCCCACCTTTTGGTATAAATAGTACCTCATAACTCATTGTATAGGCTTTTGGTTAGCCAAGCTTCCATAGGAGTATCTTAGAGAAATATTGGACAGTATTGAAATCTGCCTTGGCTTCTCCATTGCACAGAGCTAGTATATCTCTTTGGAGGAGCAGGCGGTTGTGGTTGAAATGTTCCACTATCGAAACTAGTGGTTGGACATGGATGTAATGTATGAGTGGAACTTACACTTCTTAATATAACAGATCCAGCATGTTTCATGCATATGTCATATTGTATTCCATCTATCTTGTTTACTCTAAATGATATATGTATATGTTTACTTACACATGCATGTATGGAATTTTATGTATAAGTATGTATGAATCTTACTGAAATGTGTTGATTGGTTTAACAATCACTTTGGATTGTTAGCTAACTTTCTTTCCAGTTTGTGATGCATCTTCGCTCATGTGTTCCCTTCCAAGCTGTGTACTATTACAGGTTTCCAAGGGGCGCATTCACCCAACTCTCCGTGTGTTAGAACCATTCATGCACCTTCCTTGTCTCATCGCAACTGTCACATCCTTGCTAACAATAGGGAAATATTACTTGCCTCTATGTGAAATCATTGTCAAGGCATTACCGTACGACCCACTGTTGGGACTCCTACACAAAACGGTCTGAGGTCTAATTGGGACTTCTTACCGGGGAGATCCCCTGACATGTTGGCTAGTCGAGCATGTCAACATTTATGGCACTAGAAGGAGAATAGACAACAAGATGTGTCCTCTCATCCTGTTTTGAACCTTTTCATATCTATCATGGAGTCTTGCACTCTACTCCCTCCACGATGTTTTCTGCATTTCGAATCTGTCACCATCATGAGGGAGTTCTTTGATCTCTTGTCCACAAACATGTATGATGCTGAAGGCGAAGTGGTTTGGCTTGAGTTTTTACATGACTTCCTTGCCTTGCTTCACAAGGACGATGGATGTTCTGATGAAAAAGCCAGTCTACTGCTTGCATACACACTGTGTGAATCTCCACATCGGTGGTTGTGTAGCCTTCCAACTTATAGCATGCACTCACTTCAGCACTTCTATGATCTCATTGAAGATACTTTCTATCATTTTAATCTAGAATATCTTGACCAAAAATTGTTACAACAATGGAAGGCTCTGCATGAATAACCTATGGATTTTTGGCAGGGCTTTCGTGATTTGCAATTTCAAGCTCCAAAGAGCCAAATAAAATTTCCTTATCTTTGGTACCGATTCGAGTATTGTCTTAAGAAATCGACACATCCCAAGAAGAATTTCAAGATCAAACCCCACTCAACATACTTCGGTGATGGATTTGTGCAATCACAGATGGACACGGTTTCTGTCACAAGTGATTGTCCTCTGTCCCCCCCTCAAATAGCTCCACCATTGCAGAGTGATGTGGGAGACTATGAACACAAATTTGTTGAACCATCATGTCCTCCCGACAACGTTCCTTCTGATTTTTGTGCAGACTTGGTTGTAAGTCCCATACCTCATCACATGTATTTTGTACCTCAACCTCTATCTTCATATTCTGATCATCCTCCGGATGACAATGTCTTATGTTCTTCCATTCTGGACTCTACACTTGTTTTAAACGAGGATCGATCTATCGACGGAGTTGGTGTTGCACAAGAAATAACGTTGGAATTCATGAAGAGCATGATGTGGAGCTTGAACATCCACCGACAACAGGGGACCATCCCTGTCTATTCGTACCTCCTCTATTTTTTCCTAGCATCCTTGATGATCCTGCCATCCCTAATTTTTCATGTGCATCTCCATCCGCGGACGCACCCATTGTTGATCATTTGCAGGACACACTAGATATCAGTCCATCATCTGATGACGGAGAGGACCAATCATTCATTGAAAATCCACTTGATCTTTCATCTGATTTTTCTAGAAACGCAGAGGGTGAGCATTATTTCTTCTCATCTACCCCTCTGTGTGATTCATCAAATCAAGAGGATGTTGACCAACATCCTGAGTTTTTTTATCTTGGCTGTCATGATCTCTTTAACTCATCATTTGATCACAATTTTGATTCATTCGTTGTTAATCCACCCAAGCCACTTTTCTATGATGATCTATCTATCAATGAAGTCAAAATCCCCTAGACTGTCGAGGCACTTCAGCCCGAGCTGATGGTTATGCCAGGCCCTCGCTGTCTTGAGGTTGGTCTCACTTCTTATTAGGAAATTGTTCAAACACCTGAAGCTCCTCATCGCTCATCTATATGCACTGAAGAGAAATTCAACACTCATATTTCACTTCCTCCACTTGAACTACACGACCCCATCGCTCATGCATTCGAGGAATCTTACATGCAAGCACACTTGCGCAACATAAATGTTCTACCTTTCTCACGTTTTCTTGCATGTCAAGGTCAAGGGAATGCATACACTCAACATCTACTTGTAGTGTAGCACAACACCATAGCAAGTTCACAGAGTGCATGTCATGCGCTTTCACTCATTTTTGTTTTTTGGATGCTTGTAAGCTCGAAGTGTGTCCGTTTTCATTGTTGTATCTTTCACACTTGCTGGTTTGCACAACTGGGTTGCTCGCGGACCAAGTCTTCACCAACATGGGTCAACCAATGTGTTGGTGGATGCATTGGAAATATCACTTCATGTGATTAGGCCCATGCACAGTTAGCTTAGGAGTAGGAGTAGTGTTTGCTTTCAGCTTGCTTGCTTTCATGCTTGTTTGCTTTCTTGCTTTGCATGTTTGTTTTTCTGCTTGCTTGTTTTCTTAATCACTTTGCTTTCACATTTACTTCTGCTTCTACTTGGATTTGTTGTGTGTTTTCTTGATTTTGTTCATAGGTTAGTTTCGCATGAAACCATCCATGACTCTTGAAACAAGCTGGGTAAACTACAAGAGGTATTGTGCAGCTATCGCTACTTGGTTATCTGTTATCCTGCCTCTATATGAAGAACTTGTTACTTTTGGTCCATGATACGTCGATGGAAAATACGTACTGTTTGAAGTGAACCCTAGTTAAAACACAATGCTTGCACGCTAACTAGTGTCACCTTCTATAGTCGGTTGTTTTTGGGTTAACCCTTGTCAGCTCAGTCAAGTAGAGTAAGGTAAGGAGGAAACCCTTAACAAGCACGTTAGAGGTATATAATAAACTATTTCTATGATGTAACAACCTCTTCTACTCTCAATAAGTCGGGATCCCTCTTCTACCTCTGAATGAGTAAGTGTTATGCACAATATGAGAATGAAAAAATGAAAAGTGAAAAAAAAAAAATCAAAAAATCAAAATGAATAATTCAAAAGAAGAGAAAGGCTTCCTGTGCAGAGAGGAGATACAAGTAAATCCATTGGGGTACTAACCAGGTTCGCTAGCAGTGGAGCGATGCTTCTGTTCCTGCGTGACTCCGTCAGGGTAGTGTCTAGGCCTACTAGCAGCGAAGCAACACCAAAGATGAAACTAAGTCTCTGACAACTATACTTCTTGTGCACCAATATACCCCTCAACCCGAATCGAAACAATTGTGTTGACTTGGATTGGAATGTGCATTAATCGACCAAGAGCTTGGCAGCTGCTACATCTTACAATCAAGAAAGTGTGGAAACCAAGACGAACTGTGAACTGAACAATACTTCCAGAGGTGTTAGACATGCTTTTCCCAAACAAGGTCCATTCAGAGATTTGGAGTTCTACCAATGTGTCACCAAGTGTTGTAGCAGCTACAACCACCCTCCAAAAATTTTCCTTATCTTCGTTTTGGAGCCTCCCTACCAACCTTTCACATCAGCATACATTTCCTTGTCAAGTACACAAGCTTTAGTGATTTTCTTGCGGAATGACAGCCTGTCCATCAAAGCTTGTTGAATCCCCCTCATAGGTTGTTTCACTGGACTTGGTCCAGCTGCAGGTTGAGCAACTCCCTCATGAAATTGTGCAATTATGGAGGGCAACCAGCCTTCCCTCCAAAAATTGCACAATTCTATCTGATAACCTGTTGGGTTCTAGAATTGCACAAATCTGCCTGTCACTGTTCACTGAGAAAATTGCGCAATTCCTCCCAGCAGAGCTGCTCACCCCAGAAATTACACAAACCTTATTGGCAGCCAGCCCTGCTCCCTCCCATAAATGCACATGTTTTCCCCTCAGCTGAGCAAACTAATGCAAGTGCCTTCAGGTTGACCAGTTCCCTCTGAGACCGAGCAGAACTGATTTTCATGCATGGACTGTTTCTCCCAAGGCATCATTCAAAGGCATCCCTTGATTTAGGGATCTATTTTTAGCAATTGTAGGTTACATGCAAGGATCATTTCAGAAACCTCCCGACAAGTGTCGCTTTTCATAAATTTGTGGCATGTGCGTCACAACCTTGATTTTATTAAAACTCATCAACCAGACGCTGCAAAGTTCATTCCTCACATTGACCTTGCAGCTCTGACATCCCACATTGCATCTAGGAGTCATCAGCACATTCAACTCAGCTATCTTGGGGTAAGCTCACCTTTCTTGTCTTGCGTCGCGTTTCTGTCACTTTTGTGTTTCGCTTTGTGTGAGCATTCTCTGCTTGATTTCAGTGAGCGCTTGCTTTCTCTTTGATGTATGTTATCTTGTAGAAGCATCAATTTATTTTTCACTCACATCTCACTGTTGTCACATGCATGACATTGTTTTGCACAAATGGTTATCATTGCGGTGACTCACTTCACACACATGCATGCTTTCCCATTTTCTTAATCCTGCACTTTTTGTTTGCATGTATGATCATTCACTCTTGTTTGCACTCATATCATCATGCATTCATACTTCTCATGTTTTCGGTTGCCCGTCGTTGGGACTGGGCTGCCTTGGCTGGGACCGTGCCTTGCCTTGCTAGCATTGTGCATTTTCGGAAGCGAAGGCTCTACCATCCCTCCAGAAATTGAGCAAGTCTAGCCCATCACTGACCTCCAGGCTTACATTGCACAATTCTCAGAGGTAGTGTCCTGCTGCCCCAGAAACTGTGCAACACAGTTTGCTGGTTGCATGTCACTGCTGACTGAAATTGTGCATTGCACAGTTTCAGTCCTTAGTAGGCCAGGCTCGACTATGGATTGTGCAGTTCTAGTAGTCAGTCAACCTCCTGACAACCCAGAATGTAACTGGGGTAGTTTTGTCAGTTAGTCTCCTGACATCCCGGTGGAAATTGCACAACCTTCACATTCAATCACACAGGTATGTTGCAAGTCCGTCCTCAAGTTTGTTTTATCTTTCGACTTATAGATTGCTTGCCATGAGTGTTTCCATGTCTCCAGGCATCACAGGTGTTTGTATGTCTCTCAACAACACAAGTACAATGGCTTCCACGAGAGCAAAGTCAAAGACATTGTTAAGAGCACAACTGAGGATGCAATCGATCAAGTGTTTATGACCTTGCCTATCCACAAAGACATCAAGTTGTTCATGGACAAGGATATTAAGATTAATGGCAACAACATCAAATCAAACAACACCATCAGTAGCAGTAGGAGGCAACACACCTGCGCGCGACAAATGCAAGAGGAAGGTTGTTGACAACATAGAATCAGAGAAAAGTTGCAAGTTCGAAGCAGATCCACTCGTGACGAAAGCATATTTGGATATTGAAGCTATGAGGTGGTGATGCCACATGAATATCGCTCGAAGGCAGAGAATGGAATAGAGAAGGAATTTCATGTATTGAAGTAGCAACTCAAGGAAGAACAGGAGCTGCATAGATGAGAGAATGAGTTGCCGCAGGAACAAGTACAGTAGGGGGCACAACACACACAGACGGATGAAACTGCACCCATACAAGTTATAGATCCATCCCAGCAACTGGCACGGAGTAGACAAGGTGAGCATTGTTGTTGATCACATGCAAGGGAATTCAACAGCATGCATGTCATTGTGCGCACACATACAATCCCACCCATTTAGCACACTCACCGAGGCAAAGACAAGAAGCAAGTCTAAATGGGACTGAACATGCAATTTGACAATTGATGCACATGACCACCAACACACACTTGGAAATCAGCACAGACAATATGCTTCAGTGTGTTGCCATTTCGGTCGCACCCAAGAAGACCATGCACATGCTATCAGACAAGTTGGGTGGAGGAGCCATATCAGTGCACTTGGATGCAACGAAGGCAAGAGTTAGCTTCAACAAGATGTCACCGTTGAGTGCACAGACACCATCACAGACGACCAAGCTTGGCATTAGCTCGCCGCCTTTGACCATCACAAGGATGTCAAAGAGTTGGACTCACCACAACGGTCTGAGTGTCATTGATGTCTTGCATGGCTTTCTCAAGCCATTTTCTCTCACATGGGCACATGGGCATTATAATGTAACATCTTGTCAAGTGGAATTTCAAGTGTTAATAGTTGGATGTAACAATGTAACAGTCATAGACTACTTGAAGAGACATGAGGATAGATGAACGGTCTCAAAGGGGAATGTCAAGGGTCACCCCACCTTTTTCTATAAATAGTACCACATAACTCATTATATAGGCTTTTGGTCAGCCAAGCTTCGATAGGAGTATCTTAGAGAAAGCTTGGACAATATTGTAATGCGCATTGGCTTCTCTACTACGCAGAGCTAGTATATCTCTTTGGAGGAGCAGGCGGTTGTGCCTGAAACATTCTGCTATCGAAACTAGTGGTTGGACATGGATGTATTGTATGAGTGGAACTTACACTTCTTAATATAACAGAGCCAGCATGTTTCATGCATATGTCATATTGTATTCCAGCTATCTTGTTTACTCTAAATGATATATGTATCTGTTTTCTTACACATGCATGTATCGATGATTCTGTATAAGTATGTATGAATCTTACTTAAATGTGTTGATTGGTTTAACCATCACTTTGGATTGTTAGCTTACTTGCTTTCTAGTTTGTGATGCATCTTCGATCGTGCATTCCCTTCCAAGCCGCGTACTATTATAGGTTTCTAAGGGGCACATGAACACAACTCTCTGTGTGTTAGAACTGCTCATGCACCTTCCTTGTCTCGTCGCAGTTGTCACACGCTTGCTACCAACAGCAACATCTTACTTGCCTCTATGCAAAATCGCGATCAAGGCATTACCATACGACCCACTGCTAGGACTCCTACACCAAACTGTCTAAGGTCTAATTGGGACTTCTTACCAGGGAGATCCCCTGACATGTTGGTGGGTCCAGCACTGTCAACATTTCTGGCACTAGAAGGAGGGCCAGACGGCAAGCTGTGTCCTCTCATCCTATTTTGAACCTTTTCATATATATCATGGAGTCTTGCACTCTACTCCCTCCACGATGTTTTTCGCATGCGGAATCTGTCACCATCACGAGGGAGTTCTTTGATCTCTTGTCCACATACACGTATGATGGTGAAGGTGAAGTGGTCTGGCCTGAGTTCTTACATGACTTCCTTGCCTTGCTTCATGAGGACGATGGATGTTCTGATGAATAGGCCAGTCTACTGCTTGCATACACACTTCATGAATCTCCACATCAATGGTTGTGCAGCCTACCGGCTAACAGCGTGCACTCACTTCATCACTTTTGTGATCTCATTGAAGATAATTTCTATCATTTTAATTCAGAATATATTAACCAAAAACTATTACAACAATGGAAGGCTCTGCATGAATCGCCTATGGATTTTTGGCAACATTTCTGTGATTTGCATTTTCAAGCTCCAAAGAGCCAAATGAAATTTCCTTATCTTTGGGACTGATTCGAGTACTTTCTTAATAAATTCACTCATCCCAAGAAGAAGTTCAAGCTCAAACCTCACTCAGCATACTTCGGTGATGGATTTGTGCAATCATAGATGGACACAGTCGTTGTCACAAGTCGCTATCCTCTGTCCTCTCATCAAACAGCTCCACCATCGCAGAGTGATGTGGGAGAGCATGAAAACAGATTTGTTGAACTGTCATGTCCTCCGGACATCGCTCCATCCAATTTTTGCGCAGAATTGGTTGTGATTCCCATAGCTCGTCCCATTTATTTTGTACCTCAACCTCAATCTTCGTATTTCGATCATCCTCTGGATGAAAATGTCTTGTTTTCTTCCATTCCGGACTCTACACTTGTTTTGAATGAGGATTGATCTATCGACGGAGTTGGTGTTGCACAACAAACATGCGATGGCATTCATCAAGAGCGTGATGGGGAGCTTGAACAACCAATGGCAGTAGGGGACCATCCCGGTCTATCCGTACCTCCTCCATTTTTTCCTGGAATCCTTGATGATCTAGCCATCCCTAATTTTTCATGTGCATCTCCATCCATGGATGCACCCATTGTTGATCATTCACAGGACACACCGGATATCATTCCATCATTTGACGATGGAGAGGACCATTCATTCATTGAAAATCCACTTGATCTTTCATCTGATTTTTCCGGAAACATTGAGGGTGAGCTTCCTTTCTTCTCATATACCCCTCTATATGATTCATCAAATCATGTGGATGCTGACCAACATCCTAAGTTTTCTGATCTTGGCTGTCATGATCTCTTTACCTCATCATCTAATCACGATGTTGATTTAGTCATTGTTAATCCTCCCAGGCCATTGGTCTACGATGATCTATCTATCGACGAAGTTGAAACCCCCCAGACTGTCAAGGCACTTTAGTCTAAGCTAATGGTTATGTCAGGCCCTCGCTGGATTGAGGTTGGTCTCACTTCCGATCAGGAAATTGTTCAAACACCTGAGGGTCCTCATCACTCATCCATATGCACTGAAGAACAATCCAACACTCAAATTTCACTTCCTCCACGCGAACTACATGACCCCATGCAAGCACACTTGTGCAACGTAAATGGTCTACCCTTCTCATGTTTTCTTGCATGTCACGGTCAAGGGAATGCATACACTCAACATCTACATGCAGTGTAGTACAACACCATGGCAAGTCCATAGAGTGCATGTCATGCGCTTTCACTCATTTTTTTTTTTGGGTGCTTGTAAGCTCGGATTGTGGCTGTTTTCATTGTTGTATCTTTCACACTTGCTAGTTCACACAACTGGGTTGCTCGCAGACCAAGTCTTCACCAACATGGGTCAACCAATGCGTCAATGGCTGCATTTGAAATATCACTTCACGTGATCAGGCCCATGCACCGTTAGCTTAGGAGTAGGAGTAGTGTTTGCTTGCTTGCATGCTTGTTTGATTTCTTGCTTTACATGTTTTTTTTTATGCTTTCTTGTTTGCTTAATCACTTTTCTTTCACATTTACTTCTGCTTCTGCTTAGCTTTGTTGTTTTGTTACTTGATTTTGTTCATAGGTTTGTTTCGCATGAAACCATGCATGACTCTTGAAACAAGCTGGGTAAAGTACAAGAGGCCTTGTGCAACTATCACTACTTGGTTATCTGTCATCTTGCCTCTGTATGAATAATTTTTTACTTTTGGTCCATGATACATCGATGGAAAATACGTACTATTCGAAGTGAACCCTGGTGAAAACACAACGCTTGCGCGCTAACTAGTGTCACCTTCTCTAGTCGGTTGCTTTTGGGTTAACCCTTGTCATCTCAATGAAGTAGAGTAAGGTGAGGGGGGAAACCTTAACAAGCACTTCAGAGGTATATAATAAACTACTTCTCTGAAGGAACAGCCTCTTCTACTCTCAATAATTTGGGATCCCTCTTTCGCCTCTGAAATGAATAAGTCTTATGCACAAGTATGAAAATGAAAAAATGAAAAGTGAAAAAAAAAAAAAAAAATCAATATGAATAAGGCGAAAGAAAAGAAAGGCTTCCTACACAGAGAGGTGATACAAGTAACTCCGCGGGGTACTAACCAGGCTCGCTAGCAGTGGAGTGATGCTTGTGTTCCTATGTGACTCCGTCGGGGTAGTGTCTAGGACTACTGGTAGCAGAGCAACACTAGAGATGAAACTAAGACTATGGTGACTATACTGCTTGTGCACCAATATACCCTTCAAACCCCATCGAAATGACTATGTTGACTTGGCTTGGAATGTGTGTCAATCGACCAAGAGCTTGGCAGTTGCTACATCTTACAATCAAGAAAGTGTGGAAACCAAGATGAACTGATTACTAAACAATACTTCCGAAGGTGTTAGACTTGCTTTTCATGAACAAGGTCCATTCAGAGAGTTGGAGTTCTACCAGTGTGTCACCAAGTATTGTAGCAGCTACAACTACCCTCCAAAATGTTTCCTTGGGTTCATTTTGGAGCCTCCCTACCAACCTTTCACAGCAGCATATATTGCCTTGTCAAGTACACAATCTTCAATGATTTTCTTACAGAATGAAAGTCTGTCCATTAAAGCTTGTTGCATCCCCCTCACAGGTTGTTTCACCCAACTTGGTTCAGCTACAAGCTGAGTAGCTCCCTTAAGAAATTGCACAATTTTGGAGGGAAACTAGCCTTCCCTCTAGAAATTGTGCAATTCTGCCTCGTAGCTTACTGGGTTCCAGAATTTTGCAAATATGTCTGTCACTATTCACTGAGAAAATTGCGCAATTCCTCCTAGCAGGGCTGCTCACCCCAAAAATTGCACAAACCTTTTGGATAGCCAACGCATCTCCCTCCCCAAAATGTGCATTTTTCCCCTCAGCTGAGCAGACTAATGCATGTGCCTTCAGGTTGACTGAATCCCTCTAGGACTGAGCAAAACTAATTTGCATGCACGGACTACTTCTCCCAAGGCAACATTCAAAGGCATCCTTTGATTCAAGGATCTATTTTTAGCAGCTGTATGTTACATGCAAGGATAATCTTAGAAACCTCCCACCAAGTGTCTCTTTTCCTATATTTGTGGCATGCAAGTTACAACCTCAATTTTATCAAAACTCATCAACTGGATGCTACAGATCCATTCCCCACATCGACCTTACAGTTGTAACATCCCACATTGCATCTAGGAGTCATCGGCACATTCAGCTCAACTGTCTTGGGGTAAGCTCACCTTTCATATCTTGCGTTGGGTTTCTGTCACTTTTTGTGTTTCGCTTTGTGTGAGTATTTCCTGCTTGATTTCAGTGAGCACTTCCTGTGGTTTTGATGTATGTTAGCTTGTAGAAGCACCGTTTCATTTTTCGCTCGCATCTCACTATTGTCGCATGCATGACACTGTTTTGCACAAATAGTCACCGTCGCAACGACTTGCTTCACACACATGCATGCTTTCCCATTTTTTGAATCCTGCACTTGCTATTTGCATGTATGGTCATTCACTCTTGTTTGCACTCATCTCACCATGCATTCAAACTTCTCATGTTTTCGGTCGCCTGTCAGCCAGACTGGGCTGCCTCGTCCTGTACTATGCCTTGCCCTATTAGCACTACGCATTTCCAAAAGCGAAGGCTCTACCTTCCCTCCAGAAATTGCACAAGTCTAGCCCAACATAGACCTCCAGGCTTGCATTGCGCAATTCTTGGAGACAGTGTCTTGCTGGCCCCACAAACTGTGCAATGTAGTTTGTTGGTTGCATGTTACTGCTGAGTGAAATTTTGCATTGTGTAGTTTCAGTCCTCAGCAAGCTAGGTTGGACTATGCATTGCGCATTTCTAGCAATTGTTGAGCCTCTTGATAGCCCAGACTATTCCTTGTGCAGTTTTGGCAGTCAGTCTCCTCACCTCCCGGCAGAAATTGTGCAACCTTCACATTCAATCACACAGGTATGTTGCAAGTCAGTCCTTAAGTTTGTTTTGGTTTTCAGCATATTGCTTGCCATGAGTGTTGATATGTCTCCAAGCATCACAGGTGTTCGTCTGTCTCTTCGGAGCACAAGTACAACGACTTCCAAGAGAGCAGAGTCAAAAACACTATTAAGAGCACAACTCGGGATGCAATCGATCAAGTGTGTGTGAACTTGCCTATCCACGAAGACATCAAGTTGTTCATGGACAAGGATATGAATATCAATGGCAACGACATCACAATGAGTAGCACCATTAGCAACAATAGAAGGTAGCACACCTCCACGTGAAGAATGCAAGAGAAAGGTTGTTGAGAGCATAGAGGCAAAGCAAAGCTGCAAGTTCAAAGCAGATCCACTTGTGACGAAAGCAGCTTTGGAGATTGAGGCTATGAGGTGACGGTGCAACATGAAGATCACGTGAAGGAAGAGAACAGAACAGAGAAGGAGTTGCATGTGCTGAAACAACAACTCAAGGAAGAACAGGAGCTGCATAGATGAGAGAATGGGTTGCAACAGGAACATGTACAGCAGCGGGCGCAACATGCACAGATGGATGAAACTGCGCCCGTACAAGTTATAGATCCATCCCAGCAGCTGGCACGGAGCAGAAAAGGTGAGAAGTTTTGTTGATCGCATGTAAGGGAATTCAACATCATGCATGTCATTATGCGCACGCATGTGATCCTACCCATTTGGCACACACCGAAGCGAAGACAAGAAGCAAGTGTGATTGGGGCTGAACATGCAATTTGACAGAGTATGTGCATGACCACCAACACACACTTAGAGATCAGCATATAAAATATGCATTTGTGTGTTGTTGGTTCGGTCACACCCAAGAAGACCATGCACATGCTATCAAACAAGTTGAATGGAGGAACCATATCAGTGCACCCGGATGCAACGAAGGAAATAGTTAGATTCAGCAAGATGTCACAGTTGAGTGCACGGACACCATCACGGACGACCAATCTTGGCATCAGCTCACTGCTTTTGACCATCACAAGGATGTCAAAGAGTTGGTCTCACCACAACAATATGAGTGTCAGTGATGTCTTTCGTGGCTTGCTCAAGCCATTTTGTCTCACATGGCCACATCTGCATTGTAATGTAACGTCTTGTCAAGTGGAATTTCAAGTGTTGATAGTTGGATGTAACAGTCATAGAGTAGTTGAAGAGTCATGAGGATAGATGAACGGTCTCAAAGGGGAATTTCAAGGGTCACCCCACCCTTTGCTATAAATAGTACCTCATAACTCATTGTATAGGCTTTTGGTCAGCCAAGCTTCGATAGGAGTATCTTAGAGAAAGCTTGGACAATATTGTAACACACCTTGTCTTATCCACTGCACAGAGCTAGTATATCTCTTTGGAGGAGCAGGCGGTTGTGGTTGAAACATTCCACTATCAAAACTAGTGGTTGCACATGGATGTATTGTATGACTGGAACTTACACTTCTTAATATAACAGAGCCAACATGTTTCATGCATATGTCATATTGTATTCCATTTGTCTTGTTTACTCTAAATGATATATGTATATGTTTGCTTACACATGCATGTATGGACTATTTTGTATATGTATGAATCTTACTAAAATGTGTTGATTGGTTTAACCATCACTTTGGATTGTTAGCTAACTTGTTTTCTAGTTTGTGATGCATCTTCACTCGTGTGTTCCCTTCCAAGCGCATACTATTATAGGTTTCCAAGGGGTGCATTCACCCAACTCTCTGTATGTTAGAACCATTCATGCACCTTCCTTGTCTCGTCATAGTTGTCACACCCTTGCTACCAACAGGGACATCTTACTTGCCTCTGTGTGAAATTGCCGTCAAGGCATTACCATACGACCCACTGTTGGGAATCCTACACCAAACGGTCTGAGGTCTAATTGGGACTTCTTACCAAGGAGATCCCTTGACATGTTGGCAGGCCCAGCACTGTCAACATTTCTGGCACTAGAAGGAGGGCCAGATGACAAGCTGTGTCCTCCCATCCTGTTTTGAACCTTTGCATATCTATCATGGAGTCTTGCAGTCTACTCCCTCCATGATGTTTTCCGCATGCTGAATATGTCACCATCATGAGGGAGTTCTTTGATCTATTGTCCACATACACGTATGATGGTGAAGGCAAAGTGGCATAGCCTTAGTTCTTACATGACTTCCCTACCTTGCTTCATGAGGACGATGGATGTTCTGATGAACAGGCTAGTCTATTGCTTGCATACACACTTCGTGAATCTCCACATCGGTGGTTGTGCGGCCTACTAGCTAACAACTTGCACTCACATTAACACTTTTGTGATCTCAATCAAGATAGTTTCTATCATTTTGATCTATAATATCTTGGCCAAACACTGTTACAACAACATAATGCTCCGCATGAATCGCCTATGGATTTGTGGCAGCGCTTCCGTGATTTAAATTTTCAAGCTCCAAAGAGCCAGATGAAATTTCCTTATCTTTGGGACCGATTCAAGTATTGTCTTAAGAAATCCACTCATCCCAAGAATAAGTTCAAGCTTAAACCCCGCTCGGCATACTTCAACAATGGAGCTGCGTAATCACAGACAGACACGATCACTGTCACAAGTGATTATTTGATGTCCCCTCATCAAACAGCTCCACCATCGCAGAGTGATGTGGGAGAGCATGAACACACATTTGTTGAACTGTCACATCCTCCCGACATTTCTCCTTCCGATTTTCGCACAGACTTGGTTGTGAGTCCCATACCTCATCACATGTATTTGTACCTCAACCTTCGTCTTCGTATTCTAATCATCCTCTGGATGACATTGTCTTGTGTTATTCCATTCCAGACCCTACAATTGTTTTGAACGAGGATCGATCTATCGACAGAGCTGGTGTTGCACAACCAACATGTGTTGGCATTCATGAAGAGCATGACGAGGAACTTGAACATCCACCAGCAACAGGGGACCATCCCTGTATGTTCATACCTCCTCCATGTTTTCTTGACATCCTTGATGATCTTGCCATCCCTGATTTTTCATGTGCATCTCCATCCATGGATGCACCCATTGTTGATCATTAGTAGGACACACCAGATATATGTCCATCATCTGATGACGGAGAGGAATAATCATTCATTGAAAATCCACTTGATCTTTTATCTGCTTTTTCTAGAAATGCAGAAGGTGAGCATCCTTTCTTCTCATCTACCCCTCTATGTGATTCATCAAATCATGAGGATGTCGACCAACATCCTGAGTTTTCTGATCTTGGTTGTCATGGTCTCTTTACCTCATCATATGATCATGATGTTCATTCGTTCATTGTTAATCTGCCCAAGCCACTCATCTACGATGATCTATCTATTGACGAAGTCAAAACCCCCCAGACTGTCGAGTCACTTCAGCCCGAGCTGATGGTTATGTCAAGCCCTTTCTATCTTAAGGTTGGTCTCACTTCCGATCAGGAAATTGTTCAAACACTTGAGGCTCCTCATCACTCATTTGTATGCACTGAAGAACAATCCAACACTCAGATTTCACTTCCACCACTCGAACTACACGACCACGTCGCTCATGCATATTAAATTGGTAGAAGCATTGTTTCTTTGTTAACAAACTTCAATAGGCATAGGCTCCCCATAGAGCAATCATCTCCTCATTGATGACAACACCTTTGAAATCAAATACTACACTTTTGAAATT
The DNA here is from genome assembly GCA_000404065.3 of Pinus taeda. Lineage (NCBI taxonomy): Eukaryota > Viridiplantae > Streptophyta > Pinopsida > Pinales > Pinaceae > Pinus > Pinus taeda. The sequence continues at coordinate 40,395 of APFE031245410.1, forward strand.
AATAACAACAAGTGCAACAATATCCCCATTTTTCATTGATAGCAACATCACGAGACAACACTCAGTCATTGATGTACGTAGGTTGAGAACTCCCTCTATATATTTGTTGACTATTCTTCTCCTTATGTCTACTTATTCTCTCCTTTGAAATCAATGGAAAAGGGCATGTGTTCCCCTCGTGCTAATGCACACTCTTACTTTTCTTGAGGACAACACCTCTCTCTTTGTCAATAAATACTTTTATTATGAAATTAGTCCTACTAATGAACTACTCCCCTGTTGGGTTGTGTTATATTCTTTCCACGATTAACCTACGTAGTGAACCGGGGGATTAGAGGGGGG